>WYDI02028991.1:0-25081 GCA_009867235.2 Psittacus erithacus
CTGAAAGTCAAAACCACAGCACTGCACCAGCTACTAAGGAGGAGAAAAATGACTGCTACTGCTGAACCCAGGACACTCACTCACACAAACACACATATACAGAGAATGCTGCCTGCACAAACTGTTCTATGATGAGGTTTATCACTGCCTGATAAACTCTAGGCAGTTTATCACACCATTGCTGGGGACGCCTGGCTGACTGCAGACTGTCCAACACAAATTATTTTTGAAGTAAGACTTCATCTGTTATTGATTTTAAGGCCCCACTTCTGGGAGTGGATTGGTAAGCAACGTACTGGTACTAGTTTGAATAATATATATCTGTAGGCACACATATAGCTAATTGATCATAAGTGTATTTGCTGGTTTACTAACAATACTTTTGTGGTAACTTATAATATTGAAATATATGATTGCTGCTACTATTGATTGCTGCTCCCACTGGAATACATACATACCTCCTTTATTAATCGTAAGTATACTCACTTTATTACTAAAAATTTGTAGTAATCTGTAATAAGGAAATGTAGGAAATAAAGACTATGTCTGCTTGTGTATTATGGATTTCTGCAAATCCACTCTTGTGATCCTTATATACCTGCAGGACACGAAACCCTTTGAGTCATGATGTACTGGGAGGAAAGATAAGGCCGGAGAAGTTAAAATCTGATTCTGAGGAGAGGAATACAGATTCAAAAATAAGCATGTGTGGTAACAGTTCTCAAAAAAGAGACAGAGTGAGGCATATCTTCCTCACAAGTGTGCATAAATCTGTTGCTGCAACCACTTTTCTAACCCCTGCTTGCCACCACCCAAAGCAACATAATGATAAGTAACATTTGCATAGAAAAAGCAAAGAAAAACTTGTATGATCATCCTTCTCCATCACAAACCAAAGTAACTAACTGAAAGCCAAGAAAGAGGTAAAGACCAGCTGCCAATCAATAGTGAATGTGCAAGAAGTTAATTTTCTGAGTGATCTTTTACTGGATAGACTCAATGACAGTTCACATACCAACTGACTATTGCAGGATTTCTTCTTTAGCACCATTCACCCTATGAAGATTCCAACCCTGAAGATTTGCATTAACATTGACTAGCACTCAATATTCACTCTAAACATTCTGTATATATACTTCTTTCTCATCTACTGTCAACTCAAAATAAAAGTGTTTAAAAATAGGCAAGCTAAGTTCCAAAAACTAAAGTGTCATGCTTTTATACAGAGTATGACTTCTGTATAAAAAAGCAAACTGCAAACATTGACAAAACTCACCCAACAGGCAGAGGCTGAGGACTGCAGGTTTTTCAGAAACCACGCTGATGTCAGTGTTATACCCTGCAAATAAGGAATTGCTTCACTGTCTGTGTTCAGAACAATATATCCATAATGTAAGTCTGAAAAACTGCGCCAGCTAAAAGATGCTACTTATTTTTCAAAGAGCTTTCTATTGTTTGTAAATATCTCAGTCAAATCAGCTCTGATCAAAACACAGTCATAATGCAGTAATTTCTTTCATGTCACTGAATCAGCAAAATATACAGAAAAAGAGCAGAAATATTTAAGATTTGAAGGAGCTTTTTTACTGCACAAGGGAAGTACTCACGATTTGAAGGGTAAGGTGTTGACTTGGTAGCAAATTTAACTCAGGGCAAATTTGCCAAATTAATTATTTCATAACCTGTTTTTCATTTTTCGTAACTACTCATATTTGAACTAAACATAGCTTTTGTACATACAGTAAGCAACTAAAAAGACATTTTTTCAATAAAATATTATTTAGAAGATGTCATTTGCAGAAAGCCAGACCAACGTTTGCTATCAGGAAACTGCAACACTGCCTTTTGCTTTGTTTCAAGCAGTAGCCTTTTCATTAATTCAGTTAAGAATGAACTACATTTACTAGCCACATAGCATTTCCTCAGTTCAAAACTACTTGGAAAACAGTCCTATGAGCAGATCTGACAACTAATAGAAGTTCAATAGCTAAAGCAAAGAAAACACCTTCATTCTTCTCAACAGAACATATTTCCACTCATTAACCAATTCAGGGTGGTCAAAAATTTCAAACAATTGCAAACTGCATGTGTCCATTTTCTTCTATCGGCTCTATCTGTCTGAAAACTAAAAATGTCCTTTCAATCCCTATATCTTCTTTCACAGATTTCACATGAATTCCCATTTTACATATGAAAAAATGACAAAGAAAAAACCTCATGTTTTTCTGATACAAGAGTGTGTTTTAAAGACATATCATTCAATAGACCATATGATACTTTTATTGATATTAAATTCATGTAAATTACTACGCTTTTTCAATTTTCCAGAGGGTGTGAATTTTCTTAAACATATTTCATTAGAAGAATACTTGGCCTGGTCTACAAGTTTACACTCTATCTGGATGCAAGCTATCTTGAAATCACCGTGATCAGACAACAGATCACCACCTTTGTTTTTCAAGAACTGAATGTAGAAGGCTTACTGAAAGAAAATAATGGGACAGCTTGAAAATGTTTAGAATAAACACACTTACCAGCTGTGCAAAAAGAACAGTTGCAACTCCCTTTGGGGGCAAGTTTTCACCAGCACTGAAACACAGTCCACCAGTCTTAAAAAAAAAGTAAAAAAAAAAAAAGGAAATCTAGATTCTTGTCAACGTAAATTTTATTTTTCTGAGCTTTATACAATAAGCATTCTCCCACTTACTAAAATGTTTGGGCTGCTGCAATCACAAGACTTGCTTGCATTGATGAATGTTTGTTCACATCTTACACACCTATGGATCACAAACATGAAGCATGCACTTAAAATGTAGTTAATGTGAGATTTACTACTTTAGTGATAGCTGATTACATAGTATGCCTGAAAACACCGTCAGCATCTTCACTAGTTCAAACTGAAATCCAAAAGACATAATCGATTTATTTCTTCTGTCAGTGAAACAGAAATGAAATAGTTAATTACCAAAATAAGAATTTTGTTTCTGCTGTTTCAATCCAAATCTTTTCAGTCACACTAAAGCAAAACCAACTAACCAAACCACTGGTCATCAGTGAACACAAAGCATACTGTTTGAGGCTTGAGGATTTCAAATTCACTTTTAAACCTAAAGATATAGGCTGTTCCTCAAGAATTCCCATTTAAAAAGAATAAAAACGTTCTAATTTATTATCACAAAAGGCAAAAGATGCTCACCTATTTCCTGATGCATCTGAAGCAGAGAAGGATTGTTCACTTCCATTACAATGCAAGCACAATGCTTCATCAAGCAAAATGCCATCTATACTTCTTTCCACTAGGTGGAAAATAAATTCAACTGTGATAAAACTGCATGACACACAGCATGCCACAGACATTAAGAAAAGTGTGAAAATGTGTCTATGCAGATCTAAAATAAATCCAAAGAGTTTATTAAAAAAAAGAGCACAAGTTGCAGATAACATCTACTATAAACGCACATTCATGTACGCATAGGTGCATTGTTTATAGCTATGCATATGCAATTTAGTTTCAATGAGAAAAGCAGTATTTCATGTCCAGTTATGCTGTTCTTTTTTTATTTATTCTGAACCAAATATCAAACCAAGGCTTCACTGCAAAACTAAAACTCAAATGTCAAGTTTACAAATTACTGGGGAAAAAAAAGTAATTTTAATATTCATCTGAAATTATTCATGCAAATGTCACAAAGTTTCAAAATGGCATCTTCCAGCAATTAAATCATTTGGCAAGAGATTTCCAGTCTAATTATTAAAAAAAAACCTACCAAAAAGCCCAACAAAACCACAAAATAATTACAATACTAATGTTCTTTCTGCATGCTAAATTACAGAATCAGCTCTCACTATTTTACCATAATGTCTTGAAAGGTTAAGGGAAATGACTGGTATTCACTCTTAATGATCTGGAAAACACTGACTCTCCAGTATGCTCTGTTGGAAATGTAACCAAAATGGGCATTAGTAATACTTATTCAAAACCTTACAGGCACACAGAAAGCCTTTTCCATCTTGTGTCTTTGAAAATAAGGAAAACTAGACCTTCCAAGAGCTTATTTGCTTCATACCCTTGACGAAAATTATACTCTGCTGTTAGGTTTTCACTGTGCTAGATAAGCAAAAAGTTAGTTAATGCAGACACTAAAGTTAATATTAAAATTAATTTTCTGTGTCTACTAAATTCACCTGCAACTATTAGAGATCATCAAGAGGCACAGATACAGGGAAGCACATTGCAGGAAATCAGAAATACATGCCTGTATCTCAGGGAGGCATGAAATCCGCTAATATTATTGCACAATAGTTTGCTTGACTTGCTCTGGCTATTCTGTTCCACCTACTCATATATGTATAATTCCTGTACCGCAAAGAACCTATGTACTAAATACCTCAAAATATTTCAGTGTTTTTTCTTAGTCTATATTGACATTGGTTTTATTCCAATTTTAATGCCTCCACCTAGTGTCAACAAGATTAAAGGAAGTAATACACTAGTATTTTCTTTTTATGTTTGCAAAACACTTTTTATTGCAATGAGCAATGGTACAGATTTATCTGCTGTCTTTCAGGAATGAGGTTTAAGATCAAAAGGAATGTTGAATCTTTACATTAGATATGTAAACATATGTTAGATTTCCTTTCTTCTGTATTAGAAAAGTGTGTCTTCATAAACTCAAATATCTAAAACAAGCACTAATGTAACTTGCATATATTCCTTACCTAATATTTCGTTATTGGAGCATTTACATGTTCCTTCCAAAGTTAGGCCTTTAGGGCAAGTAATACAATTCCAACCATCTTGAGTAACTCCAGTCTAAAATAAAATGTAAAACTATTATATTTTTCAAAAATACACACATCACCCCATCTTTGTGAAGAACAGCCAGTCCAGGTGTTATTAACTGTAAAATGTGTTCAGATACAACAGCATTGGTAACATTCATGAAGCTTTTAAAGACTAAAAAAAGGCTGAACAACCTTGCAAAAGTCATTCCTATGCAGACATAGGCTAAAATAAGTGTCAAGATTTTTTGAACCCATGAGCTAACACCCTTCAGTCAAGATAAGAGCTGATTAAAAGCAGAAGTTTTAAAAAAAATATACAGAGTTTCTACACTAGGAAAAAAATGTCAATAAACATAACAATGTATAAATAGACAATTTGCATATAAATATACAGAAGTAATGGAACTGGAGGGGTTTTAAGAGAAGCAGCTTAAGAATGCTTAAGAAGCTGCATGGAATTTTGCACGTACCCAAACGTCCACACTTACTTTACACTATGAAGTAGCTGCACTATAGATTAAAACCAATGAGGAAGATGGAGATAACTGCTCATCTTCAGGTGATACTGATGTTATTCCCTTCTCCACGAATGTAATTGTATCTTTGCATAAGGCTTCCCATAGGATCAAAGACAAATGCCACCATTATAGGAAGGGAACAGCAGAATGATCAAAAAGCCAATGTATTTTGTCAATGTCTTTGTCTAACACAGCAGGAAGATGGAAAGAAGAAAGAAATTAACTTCCATTACACATTGCACACCTAACTTGCACAACTAAGATGGTCTCTTCAGATTTCTTCTATAGTTACTGGAGAGAAAGAAGTTATTAGGAAGGCTTTCACCTTGAAAAGCTGTTTATTGCTGGAGAAAAATTATTTCTCTATTTACTATAGTGGGAAAAAGCTGGTTAAGCCTGGTGCCACTGTCTCAACGCTGTGAATCTAATCCAAAATTACAGCCTGGTTTGCCAAGAAAAGTAGGAAGAACTGGCTAAACTACAAAGATAGATGTAATGAAAGTAACATAATAGTAGCAGCTCATTTTGAAATAATAAGATAAAGTATCAGGGTCTACAAAGATAAATATTATGATAATAGGATTTATATAAATAATCAAGTAAGATACCTGGAACCTGAAAAGCATCTTTGGCTTTCTATAAAACAGTGTTCTCTGGGCAAGAACAACATAACATGAAGTAGAAAAGCAGTGGAGGAAAGTTAAACATTTAAAATACTCTTACCTTGTTTGTGGGGGTCAAATTTATATGAAAAAAAAATGCATTATAATAGCAATAAACACTTCTAAAGAAGAAACAAAATCTACCTAAAAGCATGGTCTTTAAGACTCCCAAGCAAAGACTAATGTGCAAAGAAACTTTAAATTCGTAAAAAAACCTTGCAGTCAGAAGGAAATCTAAAATTATAAAAGCATTATCATTATGGCAAAGTATTAAAAGTTTAATACTTACCATATTTTCTGGGCATTTTTCACAAAAAACAGAGGACCCCCCATTACTAGAAACCATCCTGTATCCTGGCTGACATACACAAGAACTACCTGAAAAAAAAAAACCAAAACAACCAACACACTTTTAATCTATATAAAACTTTTTTTTCCCAGAGAATACTAAGAACAACTGCTACTGTTCTCAAGAGATCAATATAAATTATTAGATGGATGAATAAAACACAAGATGTGTATGAAAATCATCTTGCTTTTTAAAAAACATTCACGTTACAGTATGTACAGAGATGTTTTACGAAAGCAATACTAGGTTGACTTGTAAACCAGGGTAGAACAAAGCTTGTTTTTTTGTGGGTTTTTTAAAACTAAACTCTGTCAGTTGCTCTAACAGGAGATATAACCTGCCCCTCTAAATCCTGCCACAGTGTCATTCTTAGACCGTCCTCTCTAGTCAAATTCAAGTCTAAAAGGGAGTTCTGGATCTTGACACTCACATTATCAGTGGGTCTGAAAACTATTACAGTGTATTTTTTCTGCAAGGGGGTTACTCTTCTAAGATGCCACAATGGTGGTGTAAGAGGTGACCAGTTTTTATACCACAGCGGTTAACACAACCATCCAGATCAGCGCATCTGACTGGCATACCAGTTCTGAAGACAGATGCTGTTGGCTCTTTGTCTCAAATTTGTTTCTGTACACAAAACACTGAACTCCCAGTTCTTCTGGGCTGTGTATTTATAAAAGATAGACACTATCATATCATCTTATCTCTTACAGAAAGCGAACCACCACCTGCACTTTTCATTTACTACAGTCGAGATGTATTGTGTAATGCTCTAAGCCCCCACATGGGACTTGGATTAGTATATGCAGAGCCTGAAAATCTTAAGACACTTAACATCTCAGACATTCAAGCTTTGTCAAGGAGTTTGAAGTCACGGAAGCGCCCCTATGGGATTCTGCTCATGAAAATGTGAATATCTATAACTATACAAATGCCTGAGGAACGAGACATTATTAAAAATACGTTTCTCTGGGACGTATCCCTATAGAAGACAGACGCTTCTCCAGGATACTTCTCGGCCACAGGAACCAAAGTTGCGCTGCGACCACTTATGTCTTGGCGGGCTCCTGGCCCTTTCGCTGCCTTTTCAGCCTTGCCCCGAGGACTGCTGTTTTACTGCTAAACCCCAAGCCTCGATTCGGAACCTCCCTTTGCCGAAGAGCAGCTTTCGGCCCCCGGCCCCCCGCCCAGGGTGGCTCACCGCCGGCGCTCGGTCGCTGGTGGGCTCCGCAGGGCGCGCAGGCCAGGCGGGAGATGTCGAAGTAGCGGTCGCCGCCGCAGTCCGCGGGTCGCTGCAGCGGGAGGGAGAAGCCGCGGACGGGCGGCAACGCGGCCGACACAGCCAGGAGCAGCGCGGCGGCCCAGCGCCACGGCGTCGCCATAGCTACCACGGCGCGCCTCGGCCGGCCGCCGGTAGTACGACGGGCGCCGGGGGGGAGGCGACGCGGCCGTGAGGGGCGGAGGGCGGGCGGGGCGAGGAGAGCACACGCTGCGGGGAGGATTTGGAGCGTCAGCCACGAACAGTGCAGCAGGTCAGAGCTCAGAGCTCTGTGTGGTGCCGAGGCGTGTGCGCCTGGTGGAGGTGGACGAGATCGGCGGGAGGAAGTCAGGGGAAGACAGCGGTGTAGTCTTGTGCTTTCTGGTGCCTCAGCTCTCAAACTGATAGATGGTGTTAAATACAAACGTAACGCGTGTTATTTTCCTCCGCCGAGAGGAAACTGTAACAGGGCAAACACAGAATACCTTGAAGAACGAGTGCGCAGCCGAAGTTACTCCGTTGCCTTTCTTACCTGCCAAGGTGCTCCTGTTCACGTTCCCTCAAGTATTACCAAAATGTTGCAGGGCACTTAACGTCCTGGGTTTTAATTAATCCCTTACAGCAACTTTCCTGTGTGTGAGCCGCCTGTTACCACTTTCTCTACTAGCATTGCTTGGAAGCCGCTACGCTCATCATGCCAAACGTGTTATTCCTCATTGGATTTCTTCTGCAGGGTTCAATGAGATGTTAAAAGCTGTTACCAGGTGAATTTGTTACCGCAAAAGACCGTCTAAGAAACTCTCTTAGGACTCAATCTGGAGTCTTACAAAGCAGGCATTTTTTATTGCAGCGCTGGGCGCACACACGAATTATTTCGCAAAGGTGAACGCACCTGGAGCCTACAAGCAGCATCCATATATCCAACAAATTTATGCGTATTTACAACCTTTACAGGAAATGCATTACATTGGATTTCGTGGAACTAACTGTAATACTAGCATTTTAATGACACATGCAGCTTCCTTGCCAAGTGGTGGTCCCAATGGATCTCCGATGGTCGTAGAGAGTCTTGCCCTGATTGAACTTTGTGCTTGCGCATGTGAAAAGACTCTTGTGAATTACTCTACAATTGTGTCTGTGTTGCAGGTTAGTTCTGATTCGCTCCTCATCTTGAGGAACCGGCCCATCTGCCTTGGTCATTCCTTTCTTCACAGGCTACCATTGTTTTATACATATTCCAAGGCTACACCAGCTCATCTTGCTCTCAACAAAGCGGTCCCAATTTACAACTTAACACCTTGCTCCCGACACAGCAGCCCCAATTTACAACTTAGCGTTTTAGCTTACAAACTTATCATAAATAGTAAGACTTTTGTTTATCTGAAATGGAGAAGACAAGCACAGAATAAACCCAGAAATACAGGGAGAATACCTAAAAGGGAAGGGCGAGTGGAGTAAGCACAAAGATAAAATAACTACCTCTGCTGCAGCTACGCAACCAAAGTAATTTCCCTTCTCTGAACACGACCGTACACCATTCCTCCTCTTTCTCTAATGGAAAAGAGAAGCCGAAGACGCCGCTTCACGCGCCAAAGCGGTGGTGATGGAAATGATGCCATCCCCTAGGTAAATCCGTGTTTCAGACGAACGCCATGGAAATCACAGCTGACCTGAGCGCGCATACTCCAAAACACCAACTCCGTCAGGACGCCGTAGGGGAGCACACGCGTATTAAAATGGCCCGGGCGCGCGGCTGCGCATGTGCAGAGGCAGCCGCAAGAGTCACGAGGGATGCTTTTTTCGCCCCGCCTGCCGGGAGAGTTCGCAAGCGCCTCGCGCTCGGGGCATGCGCGCAGGGTCGCGAGAGAGGGTCCGGAAGCGCTCCGGCGGGTCCAACCGTAGGGGGAGGGGGCGGGCCCGGCCCTGCGCAGGCGCGGGTCAGCCTCGTCTCAGAGCGCTGTGGGGGGCGGTGGAGGACGCCATCTTGGTGGTGCTGTGCGGGGGACTGCGGGCAGCGGGGCTCGGCGTGGAGCCTGTCCTGGTGGCGTGTCCGGTGGGTGGATGGCGTGAGGGAGAGCGCCCGGTTTCCTGGGACGCTGCGTGTAACCAGGGGCTTGGGGGTCGCGCCCTGAGCCTATTCTGGGCAGCCTAACCTTCGTGGAACCGCTGCGCGATCGTTTCCGGGGCCGCGGCCTCTTCATGTCGCCTGGCTGCCCACCACCTTTCTCCCTGGTGCCTCCCTTAAGCCCTGTCCCGGGACTGTGGCGGGGCCGGGCTTCTCTGCGGGGTTGGACCATAAGTGGCTGCTGGCGGGCCAGAGCACGCGTGGCGGGCTCCCCCTCACCCTCTTCCTCTCACTGCTTGTTCCCCATTCGCCGCCCGCGGCCCTGGGCTTCGGCCAGCTCGGCCCCTCCGGGCTTATACGACGCCGTCTGTGGCTGGAGCGGTGTAAGGGCCGCTGCTGGCGTCTCGCTGGCTTTCTGTAGCTCGCAGCGCTCGGGGCCGGCCGTGTAGCGGGCCCCGGCGCGGAGCTCGCACGTATCTTCCTTCAGCGATGTGAAAATTCGGTAGCAGCAGCAGCAGCTTACTTCGACTATTAAGGCTTATTTTGAAGAGGGTTAAGATAAGAATTCGTTCTCTGATCCACTAGTTATTGTACTGGGTCAGCTGTGGTGTTGGGGTAGTTCTATGGGTGTTGTAGTTTGCATATAGACTGCATGCAGGCTATGTAATCTCTCTGCGTCACGGTAACAACACTAGTCTAGTGCAGGCTTAGTTTCTTACAGTGATTACAAGCTGCAGGTTTTTTCTAGGGAAGTTTTAGTTTGGAATTTGCTGAGGATGTAGAGGTATAGGCATAGTACTGTTTTCTAGTTAATTCGGTTAAAATGCAAGATTTCTTAAAACAGTGCGCACACTTCCGTGCTTTTAAATTGGTGGCATGAAGCTGTCAATTATTTGTAATTTAAACTCTTAGTCTTTGAGGCCCTTGCACAGTTAATGAATTTGGCTTAGTTTTGTGTGGCACTTTCATCCCAAAAATTACTCTTCTTTAATTTTTTAAATTCACTTGAAATTCTTGGATGACTTGTCTGCATCTTCTACCAATGCTTGATCGGTAGTATACAGTCAGTAAAAGCTCCTTATTTGAACTGGCATTTCTTTTTGTGGGCTTCTTAAATATTGTATCATGATCTGGAATCGCTGTGTCTAGTTTTCACCACTGAAGTTCGTATGTGGCATCCATGGCACATCGTGGAGAACTTGCTGGTTATCATGGAAGAAATACTGAGATCTGTTCGAACGCTGCTTAAAAATTGGGATAAGAATGCAGAATTATGAAATTCAGAAATACTACAGATTAAATACATCATGAAGTAGCAGGGGAGCGGATTTGATTTTTCAAGACATGAAGGTCCTGTAAGAAAATTCGACCCCTGAATGCTCCTTTCTTTTTGGCATTGTCGTCACATCTGTTGAGAAGATACATTATAACGTGTACGGGGTCTGGCTGGGATGGAGTTAACATTCTTCATAGTGGCCCATATGGTTCTGTGGTTTGGATTCGTGGCTAAAAGTGTTGGTCACACATCGTTGCTTTTGCTATGGCTGAACAGTGCATCTACAGTGTCAAGGCTTGCTTTTTTCCCTGCCACCCTGGCAAGTATGCTGGGAGGGGACACAGCCAGGACAGCTGACCCAAACTGACTACAGGGATATTCTGTTCCATATAATATCATGCTCAGTAACAAAAACTGAGGTAGAGGAAGATGGTTTTTGTTTGATCATTTTGCATTTTCCTGTGGGAGACTTTTTTATTGACTTCCAAGGTGCTTGTTATTCGAGGCAGGGTGGACATCACTCAGCCTGTGAGAGGTGATGAGTGATTTCGTTTGCTTTACTTTTTTTTTGATCTTCACTGATTATAAACTGTCTTCATCTTGACCCACAAGTTTTGTTGACTTTGTTCTGTTTTCTTTCCTATCCCACTGGTGGGGATAAGAAGAGAACAGTCGGTTGTGTGGGTGCTTGGTTGTTGGCCAGGGTCAACCTGCCACAGAAATAGAAAGAACAGTTGATCTTTAGTGAAGTTACTAAGTGGGTAGGTTTTTTTTGTTTCAGTTCTTTGTGTTTACAAAGTGCTGATGTGTAGAAGTGATGTAGAATTCATTAGTTACTAAAGTTGGGGTTTGCTCTTGTTTTGCAATATGCACAGGTGGAGTGATAGTTACTATTATCAGTAGATAATTTGGCATCAGGATCTAGTGCTTTACACTTGTTATTGAGCAGGGAGTTTGTACTCTGGATAGTGACAAACAGTTGTTGTTAGAACCCTAGGATCTTGGTGTTTTGGTGGTTTGTTGTTTTTTTTTTAAAGGGATATAATCATTTGACACAGAAGCTTGTGTTTGAGAGTGCAGTGCTATGTTTTGTGTGGTGTTAGGTAATGGTAAAAGTCAGGATAGATTTAAGTTGGTGTTATTAAAGTGATTCTTGTTCTTATGTTTGAAAGGCAGTAAACATATAGAGAAAATACTGAAATTTGCTTTGCAACTGAAGTGCTCCCTGAAGTTTCTTCTTGTTGGATATTTTTGTTTTTTCACTTGATTGTCTCTGCTGTGTCCGTTAAGTGCAGTGCTGGGCTGGTGAGTAGCATACTCAGGTGAACTTTGAAAGCAGGTGGATTTCGGAAGAATGAACACTTCCTGCAACCTTGAGGTGGACTTTACACATTTTTCAAGGAGTGGAAATAACTGAATTGAGAGTTTTCCCCTCGATATACTGTCAGTCTGTTTAATTTCAACTGTTCAGTGTCACACAGTGATGACCAAGTAATCTCGTCGTGCTCTCATCATTTCCAGAAGTCAACTAAAATTATGATTTTTTTTTTTTTTTTTTCTTCTAAACTGGAAACACAAAGATGCAGTGCATAGCATCTTGGGACGTGGAAGGAGTTCGTCGTCGTATCCCGGATTGTGGGTTCATTACATGCTTGGCTTTAACATTAGCCAGTGTTAAGGATGAGCTGCAGCAGTGTAGCACAGTTTATGAAGCAAAGTACAGATATCAGCCATTAATTATGTTTCATTTTCTTTCCACAGTTAAGTTGATTTTACAGAATTTATCAGGTCTTCAAAGCAGAAACAGGTAAGCTGCCAAAAGCCTAACACTTCTCACTGAGTATTGTGACAAGATCGTACTCAGCCTTTTTTTCTTGTACTTGTGGCTGGGAGCTAGGATATGATCTCCTGAGTACATGTGGCTGCTGCAGTTAATACTCTGACTACATGAAAGAGGCAACATTTTTGAATGCAGAGAAAACATACGTTATTTAACAGAACTGATCACTGGGTAGAGCAATTTGTCAAAGCAGTAGAGTCATCACTGTTGGTGAATTACTTCATTTTCCAGTGATACAGTTACTCTTTTTTCTTTCTCCTTTTATCATCTAGTATTTTCTGTGTTATGATCACAAGCGTCCTGTTTAAAAATGAACAGGATTTTTCTTTTGTTCCTTAGGACTGGGCAGAGATTTCTGGCATGCAGTAACTATGCCATGAAAGACTTTAGGTGTTCTTTGGGTATTGTGGATGGTGAGGAGTGACTTAGGTGGATTTTGTTGCCCTCAGGATAGGGAATATTGATAGACTTGTGCACATGTGCTGGTGGAGTAGCTAATTGTTCTGACTAATCAACTTTCAGTGAATCTTGTTTTAATCTTGGTTTTGTGAACTTGTGGGTTTTTTGATACCTTCTCTCTCGATTGAGACAAGGACATTCATTAAAAAGGCTCTAGCTTCTTAAGTGTTAAGATGCTGTAATAGCTGAGTACTAAAGACGTGCTATCATGTGTACCTTTTTGTCTGCAGGTGATTTTTGCTGTGGGTTGAGCTCAGCATGGCTGTAGTCATCCGTTTACAGGGGCTTCCTGTTGTTGCGGGTCCTGCAGATATTCGTCGTTTCTTCTTGGGATTGAATATTCCTGATGGAGGTGTGCATATTATTGGAGGAGAGATTGGGGAGGCTTTTATTATATTTGCAACAGACGAAGATGCACGGCGTGCCATGAGCTGTTCAGGAGGGTTTATCAAGGACTCACGCATAGAGCTGTTTCTCAGCAGCAAGGCAGAGATGCAGAATACCATAGAAATGAGCCGGAAACGATTTGACCGTGGGGGACGAGAAAATATGGCTGGCTCTAGAAGAACAGGTACTAATGGTTCTGGTGCTGGTGTTGGAGACATGCCACATTTAGTCACGCCTTTTCCCAAAGGAATGAATAAACCTGGTTATGGTCCTCCAAATCATCCGGAGGTTGGTTTCCATGCCAATGGTGCAAGGCATGGTAATATAGGTATGCCTAAATCAAACTATCAGTCAAGAAAGGCATGTCATCCATTTAACCCAGATGATCTTTACTTATTTTTACGTGGTATACCTTACTCTGCAACAGAAGATGAAGTACGTGCCTTCCTTGCTGGGCTACACGTGGATGGAGTGATTATGATAAAGCATCGCAATGGTTTAAACAATGGCGATTGCTTGGTAAGATTTGCTACGCCGGGTGATGCCTTAGAAGGACTTAAACGTCACAGACAGTACATGGGTCAGAGGTTCATAGAAATTAGCCCATCTACAGAGGAACGGTGGATTGAATATGGTGGGAGGGTAGATATGCCAGATGAAATCGATGACTTTTTCTGTGAAGACCATTCTCCAAGAAGTTCAGGCTACATGCATTCAAGGAGGCATTCTCATTCACGATCACCAAGGAGACAAAGAACACGCTCTCGTTCATCTCCGAACCAGGAGTATTACATTCACTTAAGAAATCTATCTACTAATCTGGAGAAAAGAGATTTGAGAGATTTTTTTCCTGACCTGGATATATGCAGCCAACAGATCAAGCTTCTAACAGATAAGCATCAGAGGAGGACTAGAGATGCCTTTGTGATGTTAAGGAGTGAGAGAGATTATCAGGCTGCTTTGGAATGTCACAGAAAGGTTCTTCTCAATCGTCCTGTTTACATTTTTCCAATTTCAAGAAAGTCAATGTTGAAAATAATTGACTCTTGTGAGAGGAAAAGATCACAGGACAGAGATCATCTTGGACAGGCCATACCAGAAAAAAGTTACCGGGAAGGTCATTCCGGCCCTAAGACATGTGTTTATGTAAGGAATTTTCCATTTGATGTGTCAAAAATTGAAGTGCAAAAGTTCTTTGCGAGATTTGATATTGATGAAGATGATATTTACTTGCTCTATGATGACAAAGGAGTTGGGCTGGGAGAAGCGTTAGTGAAGTTTAAATCTGAAGAACAAGCCATGAAAGCAGAAAACTTAAATCGCCGGAGATTCTTGGGAACAGAGGTATTAATAAGACTTATATCTGAAGACCAGATGCAGAAGTTTGGTGTAAACGTACCATTGTCTGCACCAAATGAAATGCAGGGTAATTCGCGTCCGTATGACAGAGGTCCAGTTGGCTCACCATCTGGGCCACCGCAAGGGCCACCTATGCATTCATTTGGTCCCCCTGGAAACTTCAGGCATCCTTCTGAATTTAGGCAGCCCCCTGAGGACTTCATGTGCCCTCCTAAGGATTTTAGAGGTCCGGCACCCCTCATGGATTTTGGTGGTGACAGTGAACCTTTTGGCAGAATGGAGTTCGGGAATAATAAAATGGGAGGTTTTCCTGAAGGAAGATTTATGCCAGATCCAAATTTCAGTGGTGGTTCTGAGCAAGTTGTTCCTATTCGGTTGAAAAATTTACCTTTTAAAGCTACTCCTAATGAGATTCTGGATTTTTTCTATGGCTACAGAGTGATCCCGGAGTCAGTTTCTGTACAGTACAACGAACAAGGATTACCTTCGGGTGATGCCATTGTTGCTATGACAAATTATGAGGAGGCTATGGCTGCTATTAATGAACTGAATGATAGGCCGATTGGTCAACGGAAAGTTAAGTTGAGCTTGCTGTAAAGGAGGAAAAGATGCTCTAGAGTAAGACATTCTAGATTTGACAGTATTGACAGTTATTTTAACTTTTTTTTGAAATTACTGGAAGATGCAGAAAACAGTTTCTATCAACGGTTGTAAATATCTAGTTCAGTTGTTCAGCTCTTGGTTGAAATATTTGTATGGTTAAGAGAACTGTATTGTGCCTACTTCTTATAGCAGAGAAGAGCCCACAAATTCAGGAGGACATTGACTGTCTTACATCAAAGTATAAAGGCATGGAGTTGTAATGTTTTGGGTTTTTTTTTTTTTTTTTGTTATGTTTCCCAGTTTGCTTTAATTCCATGTCCCATTACATTGCATTAAATAAAAATGTAAGTGCTGGTTCATTGACCACACAAACGGTTCAAACAGAACAACTCCAGTGCTACCTGCATTAGTAACTAACACGTCTTACTGAGGTTAGTTTCATGGAATTAAAAAAATTACTTCTTTTTTCTTTTTTTTTTTTTTTGTGTAAACTGGTGAGGTTTTGTTCGGTTTCATGTGTTTGCAGGCATTCCTGTTAAAAGACGACAAAAGAGCTTCCTGTTCACATTAGCTGGCTTTGCAACTTTTTTTTTTTTTTTTTTTTTTAATAAAACCAGAAATTGCCATTAAATGTGTGTCATATTTAAAACTTGTGTAGGTAATGATCTTAACTATTACGCTCAGCATTTGTGAGCATTGGTGAGAATGATGCTGGCTGTCTCATCTGGAAAGAGTGAGCTATTACAGTTTGTCAACACACTGCTGAGCAGGTAGTTTGATTACGAAACCTGTAGTAATCAGTTGGATAGGCTTTCTTGTTCTATTCACTCACTGTAGTTCTTTGAGGCAGAAACTTAATGTTGGAATTGGATCGAGAATTCTGACTTCAGTGGTCTCTTTTATATCCACATGCTTGTAATATTAATATTAACTTGCTGATGATTTCTAGATGCATTCCAGGTCAATCTCTTACTAGTTTTAACTAACATCTGTCACTGGCAACCATGCTGACAGCCAACTACCTTATTCTCTTACATTAGAAAATAAATACTTATGTCAGTACTTAGAATGCTCCTACTACTTTGATACCAGCGTATTGAAATAAAAAGCCTGTGTGAGGAGAAACTGCATCTTCAAAATTCAAGCTTAGTAAGAAACTAGTTGTGTGGTTAAGGACTTAGTTGACAACTGTATAAGACAGTACTTGGAGTACTAAAGAATTCTAGGAAGTTCTAGTCCCCTCTTAAACTAAGACAACGAAGTTGCAACTTGGTGATGAAAAGTTGTTTTAACCTTTGCTCAGGCAGTACTGAAACAGTTGTAGAGTAGTTGAGGTTGGTACCTGGACCTGGAGATCTCTAGTCCAACCTCCTTCTCAAAGCAGTGTCAACTAGAACAGGTTATTCATGGACTTGTCAGATTTTTATTAGCTTTTAAGGATAGAGACTGGGCAGCCTATTCCAGTAACTACCAAGCAGTAACTGATCACCTTAATTACTTTGTTTATGTAAAATCATTATTACTAAGTTTCCATGTAAATTACTTGAAGTAGAAGTAAATAAAGTCAAGAAAAAGCATTTTGAATGAGAATGATAATGCCAGGTCTATATATCTCTGAGCAAAGAAACTTAAATGTGGCCAAATTTTAAAATTCTGAACATCTGCATACCTGTTGTTGCTGTCTGGCAGGAATTAGCTTCAGAAGCATACTGTTCTGAATCCTCATCTGAATTTAAATGGATTAAAATAAACCCCAGCAAATTGGTGCTTTTATTTCATAGCTGCTATAAAAGGGGTCAGGGAGCCAGAAGACATTGCAGGAAAATAAGTGTTTTATAAGAATACTCAAAAACCTTGTCTGAGCTAAGCATGCTGTTGAAAACTTCATCTTGGTTATCTTTGTAGGCTAACATAATCTTCACTACTAATTCTTGCCTATTATCAGCCATGTTGTAAATGTGAATGAAACTAACTTTTGCAGTCAGTCACTGAAAATAATTAGGTAAATTTCCATGCTTCTAGAGTTGTACACAACTGTAGAGGGATTTAGTGGAAAGATACAGGAGTTCAGTGGGGTTTTCCCCAGTTAAGTGCGAGATAATATTTTAGAAAAAGCATTATCTATCCTCAAGAAACAGTAATTGCTGATAAGATGCCATTAATCTTGGGGATGGTAAACTCCTACCCTTAGTGAATACATAGTTATAAAGCTTATAATGGCAGAGATTACAGTGAAGGTATTTTAAATTTTTTTTTTCCCCTATAGATTATTTGTCTTTAATTTAAAGCCAGATGAGGCCGAAGTGGTTTTTTTAAAAAAGTCTCTTAAGACAAAAGCTGTGCTGCAAAGTATGCACTGATGGTCTAAAGCAGAGGGAAACAGGGAAGGGATGCCTGTACATCAGCTAAATAATAAGGTTAATAGGACAGTTGATGCTCAGTTTATAGGTGTTATCTTGCTAGTTCTGGGCTGTCCCCGTCCTGTGCCCACTCTTCTCCCCCTCCCCATCTTCCCTGCCATGTGTATATGTGGGCATCATATTCTGATTCTGCCTAAGCAGGTGGTACAGGTGCATGGTGTGGTAGCAGCATTGTGTTGCCTGATAATAGGGTTTTATACCTTTAGATGTTCAATGGTTTGGAGGCACTGTACTTTAAGTATAAAGCACAAATAAGAGTCTGCAGTGACATGGCTTGAATAATTGCTTTTCATTTTTAAGTTCCATCCATTACAGTGAAAGAATAACAAATGCAATGCTGCAGTTTGTGGTGCTGATGTAAAATACAGCTTGTTTCCTTAGTAACGCTTACTCTGAAGTTGCTTTTGCTACCATTGTCTGTCCAAAAAGTGTGATTTAAAGGACAGTCTCCATCTTCAAATACTAGTAATAGTGATCACATACAGAAGCAGCTTTGAAGCATTCAGGAAAGCTGTAACGTAGGATAATCCGATGAGTACAAGTACATAATCCTAGTCCGAAAGGGATGGACCAGAATGGCAAAATATTCTTAACAAGAATGGATACAAGCCTGCATCATGTAGGTGTCAGTAGTCAAAAATACATATGAGCAAATGGATCACTGTCAGTCTTGCAGTAAGCATTCATGCCATGAGAAAAATCTTTGCAAAAGTATCTTTAGGTAATACTTAATGCTGTAATTACATTCTAAATTCTTCTGGCTTTAAAATACTTCAGTCAGTGGCTTTTTAATCTGTAGTTTGGAGGTCACACATTTTCTGTCCAACATGTAAACTTACAACCTTATATATGCAGGACAGTGTTGCCCAACCTGTACTTCTTCCTTGCTGTAAGTTCTTCTGTAATTCCTAAAGTTGATTTTTGTGAGGTAGGGGAGGAGAAGGAATGTGAAGCTGCTGAGGAAAAAAGCCCCAAACTTTCTGTACCCCAGCTGCTAATTTTTAGTGGAAATTAAACTAAACGCTGCTGCTTTTTTTTTTTTTTTCCCCCAGAATTCCTTTTTCATGGCATAGTACAAAAATGATCGCTATTTGCATATATGTATATGATATGAAAACCTGGTATAATCATGGAATTAACCACCTGTTTTGGAGATGGACTACATTACTTCACTGAATATGAAGTGGTAAAGTGATGATCATCATAATTCTGATGTTGTGATACAGGTATTTATTGAAGTGTCCTACTTGCAGAAATAGAGGGGAATTAGTTACGTAGTTTAAAGTTCCTGGTCATTAGTGTTCTGCTCCTTGTCAACAGTATGTAATTTTGGTATTAAACTGTTTTCTGAGTTTAAAACAATCCTATATTGTGAAATCTTCACTTGTTTTTCATCACATTAATTTTTGGCAAAACCTGGTTTTTGACCTGTCAGAACAAGTATGCATTGCATACTTTGCATCAGTGGACAAAGGCAGCATCAATATTTAAAATGCACATCCTCATTTATTTCTGTAACTGTATTTGGTTATAACTTGAGATTGTTTTCCCAGTTACAGGTTTAAATTCTAGCTTTATACATGTGTTCTTTCCTCAGCAGATGCTAAAGCCAGAGATAAACAATATGGTAGCAGCTTTCTGGCAGACAGTTGTATGCTGTTCAGAAATGAACACGCACAACCACCATCTCCAAACAGGATAAGAAATTACACTCAAAATGTGTAATTTCTTGTTTGTTTAATGGAATCGGTAACTGAATCAACCAGTTAAACACATGAAACTTGAACTGTATATAGCATATCAACTGATTAATGTCAACTGTACAAAATATCAATTAGTTTTATTATAAAGGCACTTTTATTTAAAAGCAAAGCAGCATTCAACGTAGATACTGGGCTAGGTCCTTCTTGGTGAACGTTCATTCTGTATGTGTATAGGAATCAAAAGTCATCTTGGTCAAGCCTGAAGAAAGTGAGAATGAGAAAACAGTAGACCTTATTGGCTTCTGCTGTCCAAAGATTTCATTTGGCTACCCACTAACAGGGTTATTGCTGTCATGAGTTTGGTGAGTACTACAGTTGCTTCAGGATGCATAAACCAATTCTGATAGGTATAGCTAGAAGACTTACTAAATCCAAAAGGTGTGCAGCTGGGGAGTAAGGTAATACATTGGCAAAGTAATGAGCAAACTCTTATGTTCAGAACTGCCTGTCAGCTTACTGCAGGTTTTGCACAATGTTCATCATGTAAGTCTTAGCAAATGTGACTGCAGTATAACATTTATGCAAGTATAATACACGATTCTACTTAAATATTTCATTTTCTAGCTACTGAAATTGTTGATTTTCAGCAAATTTTGTTCCATTATTTGAAACTGGAACTCTACTGTTAGTGCCAATTCTTACTCCTGCTGGAATTTTAAAAATGCAGCCTCAGTAAAGTTTTTGATTAACACACGAAGACTTTACATAAAGGGAAATATTTTTTTTCCCAATCAAAAAAAAGAGACTTTTAGAACAGTTTTGTTATCTCACTTCCTTTGGAGCATCTAATTCGTCCTCTTCGTCATCTTCCTCCTCTTCATCTTCCTCTTCCTCCTCTTCTTCTTCCTCTTTTCTCAGCATACTGGAAATCTGCCAAACCAAAAATCCAACAAAAGTAAATTAACTGTTCGTTCTCCTAAAAGAAAAAAATTTCTGTTGGCATTCCCAGTCTAAGTACTTGCAGGTTGTTCCTTTGGGTGTATGTGTGGGGGAAGTAGTTTAACTCTTCAACTTCTAGTAGTATGCACAATGCCAACAGAAAGATACACAGCACAGAATATAAGTACAGTAGTAAGTTTTTAAAGCTAAGAAAATCCCCATAATCCTGAGCACTATTACAGGATAGGGAAAACTGTGTTGATCAGATTAATGTTAAAAATGAACAAGCTGTAAGTCAGGTTTTTTCCGAGTTGCCTGGTGAGGCAGCAGGCTGAAGATGACTATTAAGGCATAATTTTATCTTGAAGACATCAAACCTCTTCAGTTAAGTGAAAAAATCAGCACTATGCTGCTCTAAGATGGTTTTGAGAATAAATTATTCAAAGTTTACTAGAAGAGTCTTGATTCATGTATGAACTTCTTTCCCTGCCCATCAGTGGTTGCCCTTCAGAATGATCCTTTTTTGGTTCATCAAATGTTAAAAACAAGTGCCAGCTGCCAAGCTCTCATCTCATCTGACAGATTCTGCAATCTACACTTTTTTCGAATGAGGGCTCAATCTAATTCCTATTGAAAACAGATTCTTCACAGAAGATGCAACATTTACAATTTAAAGTAGAATATGTATTTTTTTCTTCTATCCCCATGAGAAAAGAAACATTAAATTCAAAGACAGTTATCCAAGTCATCTGGAAAGCTTTTGAAAAATGATTTTAGGTTCAGCAGTTCTCTAAGGGCATCTGCAGCTCTAATTTTGGTTATATTTTCTGAGTTCTCTTATACACAGTGATATAATAAAAACTTCAGTATTGAAGACAAAAATTCCTTTTTTTTTTTTTTTTTTTTTAACCAACCCCCTATTTTAAAAGTCCTTAAATGCTGGTTATTAAATTGACTTCTGAGATCTCATAGTTCATACAGTTATGTATGTAACAAAAGTTTTTTGTGTGTGCATAAAGCAAACTGCAGTCATTGAACTAATGAAAGCAGAAAAAATCGTTAGTCTTGTTGATGCTCACAAAGTACATAATTTAGCTTGAAGCAAAGCTTGCTTACAAATCTCTGAATATAACAGAAAATGAAGTTAATAATTGGATGAAGCCGGGTTAACTTGAGTCCAAATGCCTAAACCAGCAATGTTTCACTCTGTGAAAGAAGAAGAATGACACTGATTTGTAATTGGAGATGAAGGAGTGCTACAGATTGAGCCTGTTAAAGGTAGCTTCATTGCACTGGATAGACTCATTTTCCAAGGTTTTTCTAGTTAAGAGCATCTAAAATTCTTAAGCAGAACTTCAGTCCTGTTTCTGAAATAGGAAGTGCTATTTTGGCTTTAAGGCTTTTTTTCTGCTTGCTACCCAAGTACCTCTGACCATGCTGTAATTAACTAAATAGTAAATTAAATATTAACACTGGTGGCAGTGAGGTGGTAGTCAGGTAGCTAAACCTAAGAGCCAAAAAGGATCAGAGTAAGGAAAATGAGAAAGGAAATTAATTCATGTTATTTTGCCATAAAGCTAGAACATATGGGTACATGAAAATTCAATTTTTGATTACTTAATGCTGAAAAAAATAATTAAAAAATTTAATGGAATCTGAGAATTTGTTGCTCAAAATGTTATGTGAAAATGAATTATCTAAGGTTGCACATAGGTGGTGACTGTCCTTGCTTAAGTTAAGCTTCATGTTTCACTCTGTGCTACTACAGAAAGCATGCCAGTTCTGTCCTCATGTCTTACACGGCAGAAAGTGTTGGGAGCACGTGGATACAGACACTTTTAACTATGGTTAAAATGATGCTTTGCTGTCTTAGAGGGCAGGTGCAAAACAGCTGGCTATATTAAATGCATGTGGATAAAACTTGTATAGTTAAGTTTAATTTAAAATATCTGGGAAAGGTACTTCTTTTCTGCTGTAGTTCTGCCAAAATTACAACATACAACCCTGCATCAATAAAATGAAATGCTGAAGTTAAAATTGCCAAGTAAACAAAGGGATTTACAAAAGATTATCATGAATACTTTTCAGTAGCCTTTTCAGAAATTGCGTAAAATTATCTGAAATAGTCATGTTTAAAAAAAGACCATAACCCCTAAAGAGGTTTTCTCACAGTGGGGAGCCATCCTATGAAAAACAGCTTTCCTGGGGCACAGTTTTTTTTAACCTTTGAACTGAGTAGAGATTGTATCAATGTACGTGTCCATGGAGCTAAGGCTCTACGTTAAGACATTCCTTTAATACAGTGATTCTTTCTTACCTGTACTGTCCTCAATGAAGATTTTAAGGAACCAGTTCTTTGCATGGGGGACTTGGAATTTGCACGAACTATATCTAAGCGAGACTGATAGTCTGGTGGATGAAGTGAGCTCCGAAAAACCTGTTCAAATGAAGAAAGCTGTGACTTGGGTGCCATGCTACAATCACCATTGGACAATTAAACCTCCTTTATAGATCTGCATCATCTGTAGTTGATCAGCACTTCTAGTTGAAACATCCTTGCTCAGCCTGAGATCTGTCGTTTGCTATGGTCAAAGTAAATATTCTTCAGAGATCTGAGGGGGATTTACCAGGTGGAAAACTGCAGTTGTTCCTCACTGACATACACAGTTGAGTTTCAGGCTAACCTAGAGGTAAGAGCCCCAGCGACTCCCTTCAGGTCTCCATTTCTTGGAGATGAACTCTTAGCCCCTTCACCTGCAAATCCTTGCCGCCAGCCAGCTGCATCAGAAAAAAATCAGCTGAGATGTTCAGCTGTGCAGCTCAAGGAAAATTTGGGAAACCCCTAGAATACAGGAGAGACTGTAATATACATATTTGCAAGTACTTTCCAACAGACAGCATAAATTTTAAGACTTAACAGCCTGATGCTGTTTGTGCAACACATTGAAAAAGTCAAGGAAGATGGTAGAATTATGGTATTATGGAGAGTAAATATTGTCCAATGAACAGGCAATTTAAAAGGAGATTAGAAATTTGATTGTGAAAGATAAAAGTATTGACTTGAAGGGTATTTTTGAATTGGTGCCACATGACATTTTAATTGTAAAACTAGAATAGTACTAAACTGCCATGGTGTAGTTTAAAGTAAGTTAAAATACCAAGCAGTCTCAAATGTGACTGTCACTAAAGAATCATGATTCTGTATGTCTTGCACTAACTGAATACTGCCATCCTTGGTCCTGGGCTGTGTCATGAGGAAGGAAAAAAAAAGACTGATAAGATTTACAAAAAAAAAAAAAAAAAAGAGCAAAAATGAGCCAACTTTTTGACAGGGAGAACACACATACACAACATACAAGTTTAAAGGTCCAACATCCAGAAGAACTGCAAGAATGAATAAAGGACTGAAAAACATGTCTTGGGAAGGAGACTAACTTAGGGAACAGAAAGAGTGACTTGAAAGGGAGGTGTAAACTGCCACAAGCTAAAAAAAGCAATTTGATTGCAAATATCTCTTAATTCTAGAACAGCCTAATTAAAAAAATGAAAGACAAAAATAAGCAAATAAAACTCAGATTTTTAATGAAGTAATTAGTCTTTGGAACATCTTATCACAGCAGTGTAGGATTGTCTCTACTTTGCATCTTTACAGTGAGATCATTGCAGAGGTGTTTTTTAAGAACTATGATGAGCTGAGTCGGGAGTGGCAGTTAATTTAGGAAAGTCTCTTATCTGTGTTTTGTGGGAAAGATTAGATTGCCACTGTAGTTCTCTGCTTTTAACACCTCTGAGTTTACAAACTTGAATGATCTTGCTGCAGAACTGCAAAAAAGGCTCGGTACATGTAAGAAGTTTGCTTTGGGAACCAGAAACATAAGTTACATTTTCTGCCTGCAATATGAATAGTCCCTAAGTGTGGAAACTTTTTTTTATGTAGTATGTAAATTGAAAAGCAAATCTTAATCACTCTTACCTCTAAATCTTCTTCTTCATCAATATTTTGGATATTTTGGTAGGCAGCAGTATATATCTCTAAAGCTTTCCCATGGAATAACATTTCAATGGTTATAAATTCAGAAAATATGTTCTGAAAGCAAACAAACCAAAAGGTTTTCTTAATGCAGTAAAGTATATTTTCACTTCAAGAAATTTCTGAATTCTGTACTTGGTAGTTACGTCATACAACTAACTGCAGAATACTGAGTAATTTTAAGTAGCTGGACCTGAATTTTAGAAATCAAATATAAATGCTGGCTGGGCCATCACTTGTGCAGTTGTCATTTCATACTAAATTCTACGTAAACACGCGAAAAGCAAGTGCGGACTCATTAGGAATAAATAAAATGTCATGCTGAAAACTCACTTAATGTTCCCTGCTATGTATTTGCAAGATGCAGTCTTGATTTTTTGCTTTACTGGTGGCTATCTATTTTAACAGGTTGGGGATAAATTCTCTCT
>WYDI02028992.1:0-20282 GCA_009867235.2 Psittacus erithacus
ACCTTAGTTACTGGACTGTTCTTATCTCAACCTGTGGGAGTTACATTCTTTCGATTCTCCTCCTCATCCCTCTGGGAGTAGGGGGAGAAAGGGGTGGGAATGAGTGAGAGACTGTGTGGCTGATTTATGGCTAGGCTTAAACCACGACACACACACACACAGCCCCCTCTGCCTTGAGAATGAGAAAAACAACCCAAGAGGCAGAGCTGCTTTTTAAAATATTAAATGCACAAACATTTTACAAATATGTTTTAGCTGTGAATGCTAACCTGGTAGTGCCCAGGAGAGGCAGACAATTTACCTGCTCCCTTTCTATCTGAGCCATTTTGCTGTGACTTCCAGATGCCAAATAAATTATTAATCAAGTCTGAAAAATACACTGCAGCCTTCTTTCCTGAGAGGAAGGGTGATGTTCATCAGCAGATGGAGTTGGCATGTAAGTTGCATTGCCACTAAATAACTGATCAGCATCTTTCACCACCATTTTATTGTCTTGCCAGTCTAACTCGGAATATGTTGCAGGTGTGCACTAATTCCTCCTTTTTCAATGCCACTTCTGGTGATGTACATTTGCCCTGGCATGAGCACAGTCATGCATGTGGACACAAGCTATAGGGCAGATGGCAGAGCTGCATGGTATACTAGTGAGACATGAGAAGGCACAGGAGAAAAATCCTGTGGATCTTTTGGTTTTGGATTGGTTTATTTTTTTTCATTTGAGCTGAATAGTGGCTGGTCAGAAATCACAAATGCATTTTGTGAACATGCTTGCATTGACTTCAGGACAAGATGGTAGAGAAAATGAAACATTTCTGGTACTTTCATTACTTTTTCCCAGCGTACTTTTGTGGTGTCACAGGAACTTAATCAATGTATTTCTTTCTTAGCACAGGGCAGAGAACACAGGAGACAACAGAGAATAGACACATCAGTTGTACTGTTAAAGTAGGCCCTGAGTTAGCTAATGGCTCTCATTTTCAAAAGAAACGGACTCGGAGATACACACCATGTAAGCAAATCCATTAGGAAGCTCTTGAAGACAGTGGTCAACTGCTGTCAGCTATTGACAGTGTTACCACTGACCATGGTCAACCACTGGTCAATCAAGTGATTTTGTAAAAGTCTCTCCTAACACAAAGATAATTCACATGCCTTGCCTAGCTAGAGGCTAATACAGAAACACTCCAACATTATTGTGTCTCAGGTGCTATTGTGTTTTGGGCCATATCTTGTGCCCTAACATTTTCATTCAAAGCCTGACTGAGCTGTAGCTGTGGAGCTGGGTGCTCACATCTCCATTATCCTGGTCTCTACTCTGAAAGCCCAGGCATTTAAAGCATATATGAAAAAACTGATGACAAGTAGTGCTAAACACAAACTGGTCTTTGGTGATCCCCAAAAACACCCTGGAGTTCCTCTGAGGCTAGTCAGAGCGAAGGCTATGAGAGCTGTGCACAGATCACTCTTCTGTGGTACAGAGAAGGAGAGAGGAAGAAACCAAGTACTTTCCTTGTTGCTTTCTTTTAAAACACTTTTAGATGAATCTTTTAAGTGTCCAGTTCTACCCTGAGTATTTTATGTCAATAGAAATATATTGCTGCAACCAGAATGTGCACCAGACAACTCAAAAATACATTCTCACACAACATATCTCGGGATGCATAATATTATTTCTTCACTCTTCTGTATGTCCCCAGCTCCCAGTACGTCAGAATCACCTTTTGGCACCCTTAATGATAATAAACCAGGCTCAGCTGCCATGATCCAGAACGGGTGAGCACCCTTGGTACACGCCTTGAAGCTAACCCATTCTCTACTAATCCAAGGGTCACATGTGTGTGTGTATTTGTAGTGCCTCATTTCCTATTGAAGTGAGTCAGTAGGAAGTCAGACACATGAAATCCCAGCAAAATAGTACCAACTAATTTGCCTGCCCCCTTTTCCAATTAGAGCATGGTACAGTGCATCTTCTTCCAGTGTGACCATCACTTCCTTGTGTTAGGTACTGTATAAAAGCAAGTATGAAAAGCCTCCGTCTCAAACAAATAACCTATGTCTAAATTAAGAGGCAACACATGGAAGAGTGAAACAGCAATAGCAGGCTGTCAGGAAGGGGTCTATGCATGGCTGCCTGCTCATTGTCAAGATTTCTGTGGCATAACAGCAAAAGAGATATACAATTTCTTGTTTACAGCATAAATAGTTGGTGATGGTGAAAGAACCCCAGAGACCTTGTAAACTAAATCATCCAATGAAGACCATAAGCTGCAAAAGCTTATGCCATGTATTCTGATCCCTTTCTTCAAGCAGAAAAATATTTTCCTAATTAATGTCTGATAGTATTAATATAATGACTTTTATACCTTCAAATGCAATTCTGCCCACAAGGCTTTGATAAATAGGAGTATGTATCCAGACCAAGACATACCTTTACAGTGAGTACAAACACCAAATCTCTCTCTTCTACAAGAGTGTCTGATGGCTTGATTATTACTTCCATGAAATAGGCAAGCAGATAGAGCCGGTTCCTAGCAGTGGAAGAAATATTAGAAAAAAGGCAACAGAAATTGCTAGAAGATAAATGAAAATGGAAAGTTTGGGTTTTCCCTTTATCTTTTCTTAGGTGAACTGAGCCTTGACCAAACTTGTCTAGTAAGAGGTCTTTCTGCACATGTCAGGGGGGCTGGAATTAGATGATCTTAAGGTCCTTTCCAACCCAAACCATTCCATGATTCTATGATTATGATTTCTCTCCTTTTATTCTTTCACCCACTTTACTTCAGGGAAGTGAGAAAAAGATTTCGTCAGCCAAACAGCAGCTGGTGGGCCATCCCCTTCAGGATGTACAAGGGCAGCTGAATACTGGTAAGGCTGTTCATCCTATATTCATGTTTGCCATACACCATGTTTGTTTTGAGTATATTATCATGTTCTGTATAATCCCCAGTGACCTTTCTAGAGATACTGTCCTTTATCATAGAGGAGATAAAAGGCATCCATTTTTCATGTTATCAGAAACACAAAAACATAATTCAAAATGGATTATGAGACACCTATTTGTGAAATTAATGCTAGCATGTCATTCAAAGTTTTGTTTAGGTGATTAATTTGCCTATGTTACACTGTATAAAGGTATGATATGGTATATTCTAAGTCTATAGATCAGCACATATAACATAAATGTGCTTCTGGAGATAGAGGGAAAGACTGAACAGAAAGTTCTTGGCCATTCCTATTTCATGGAATATGATGCTCCAAAAAGCTGATCGTTGGACCTGATTAATAATGCTAAAGAACAAAAAAAGAAAAAGAGAGACAAATTCAAGTTTTTAGACATCTCAAAGGCCATGGAAGTCAGTCTCAAGGACAGGACGTGACACAAACTTGCAAACTTTCAGTGGCTCTCAGTGCACATGATAAATGGGCTTTGGCCCACTGAAGCAAATGGAACAATTCTCATTTCAAGGTGATTTGGACTGAGTTTCTTGTCTATCTTTGCAACAGATTTCTTCTTGAAGATGCTTACAAGGAAATGTGGCTGTTATTGCTCTGTTCTTATCTGCCTGTTGAACTAAATTCCAATAATGCAAAGACATGCGCCCTTGGAAACCTCCACATGCAAGCTGTGCAAGAAGATGCAGCTCTGTGTGCTCCACCAACTTGCCTGCTTGCCTACAGATTTTGAGCAGAATTAATTCAGATTTACACTGAAGGCTCTCCCTGTGGCTATTAATCACCTTTCCTCACACAGCGTTTTCACAGCTGCTGCCACGTACACTCCTTGGGCACTGATCCACTGTTTCGCACCTCCCAGAGTTGTGCCATAATGACTATTGCTGATTTTTTATCTTAGGTAGTAGGACAAATGTTCTAGGGCAGCTATAAATGATACCTAACTTATGTAATTATTTTGACATTTCAGTGCACTCAGTCAGTTGACTACTGATTTAATTATAATGATACTTTGTTAATACTAAGATCAATCAATTTGCTGCCCAAAATATTATTTTTAACTTTTCGTAGACAACAAAACCAGGAGGAGCCACTATGGTTATCTATTATGACCCCTGCAGAAGGCTATGGGTCAAGACCTGAGCCGTGAGAGAACTACACCATATCTTGTACAAAACATTTCTGTGCTTGCAGAGATGGATAACGTATCTGCAAGCCTTGCTGGGAAGCTGCTCCATGATTACTCAGGAAAGTGCTTAATATCAGATGGCTTTGTGTGAAAAAGAAATATCCTTTTGAATTTGTAATTACATGTAATTTGAAACATCTGTAAAAATAAAGATGAAAGAGAAGCATTCACATGCATGGGGAGTAGCATATAAAGAATGCAGGTTTCCTTTTATATCCCTATTACTGTCTTTGATCCTTTCCAGCTTCTGTAGTTGTCCTCTGTGCGATTATCTTCAGCATCATACAATGATTTTTAAGTCAGTGCAGACTGAAATTGTATGGTAATGCAGTGGCTGCTTTGTCTCCAGTAGATCTTTAGTAACTTTGTGGTCAGTTGCAGTGCTATTTGGTAAATAATATAAACCCATGACAGGTTTGCAGAAAGCACAAAAAGCCTCAGGGTGACTGAGGTGTAAGAAGCAGTTTTGAATGAGCAATTTAAGTGGAGGAGGCATTTAAATAATTAACTTCCTTCTGATAGGATTTTCCTGCTGCACTGGAAGAAAGGATAAACAATTAACAGCTGAAATGATCTTTCTTGCCTGAGCTGTCCCTGACTGTATGGAATAATGGTCTTTACTCCAGGAGGGGAATTGCACTTGGAAAATTTTCGTAGATCAAGAAGACTTTCTTTTATAAAGGAGGAAGAAAGGGAGGTAAAGGGGCCACAGGGTCTGTACACAGGAGGGTGTGGGGTAAGTTGAGCTGTTTTCATGCTGCTTACTATTCCTCCTTGGTGCTGGTGCAGAAGTGGCAGTGAAGTGTGAGGCTGTACCCTGTGAGAATGCTCAAGGCAGAGAGAACACATGTAGGCAGGTACTGCCACTGAGGATGGAGTGACACTCTTCACTGGGTAAAATACTGGCTGGATGGCCAAGTTTTGAAGAACGTAGTTAAATCCAGTTGGCAGTTGGTCACTGGTGGTGTTCCACAAGGCTCAGTATTGGGGCCAGGTCTGTTTAATATCATTATCATTGATCTGTATGAGGATATTGAGTGCACCCTCAATAAGTTTGCAGATGACACCAAGCTGGATGGGAGTGTTGATCTGCTGGAGGGTAGGAAGGGTTTGGAGAGGGTTCTGGACAGGCTGCATTGATGGACCGAGGACAAGTGTATGTGGGTCAACAAGGCTCAGTGCCACGTTCTGCATTTGGGCCACAACAGCCCCACAGGATGCTACAGGCTTGGGAAAGAGTGGCTGGAAAGCTGCCCAGAAGAAAAAGACCTGGGGGGGGTTGTCAACAGCAGCTGAACATGATCCAGCTTGTGCCCTGGTGGCCAAGAAGGGCTGTGGCATCCTGGCTTGTATCAGAAATAGTGTGTCCAGCGGGGCTAGGGAAGTGATCATCACCCTGTACTTGGCACTGGTGACACCGCACCTTGAATCTTGGGTTCAGTTCTGGGCCACTCACTAACAAGAAAGACACTGAGGTGCTGGAGCGATTCCAAAAAGGAGCAACAAAGCTGGTGAAGGGTCTGGAGAACAAGTCTGATGGGGAGTGGCTGAGGGAACTGAGGTTGTTCAGCCTGGAAAAAAGGAGGTTCAGGGGAGACTTTATCGCTCTCTACAACTACCTGAAAGTAGGTTGTAGAGAGGGATTCAATCTCTTCTCCCAAGCAACAAGCAACAAGAAACAGCCTCAAGTTGCACCAGGAAAGGTTTAGATTGGATATTAGGAAAAATTTCTTCACTCAATGGCTTGTCAACCATTGGAACAGGCTGCCCAGGGAAGTCGTGGAGTGACCATCCCTGGAGGTATTTAAAAGATGTGTAGATGTTGCCCTTAGGGACATGGTTTACTGGTGGAATTGCCAGTGTTAGGTTTATGCTTTGGCTAGATGATCTAAGGTTCTTTTCCAACCTAAACAATTCTACGATTCTGTGACACCATGGGACCTTTACCACCTGCAAGCTGATGCCTGCCCATGGCAGCCATGGTGCTCAGCCTCTGTTGTGCTGCTTCCAGTCCATCCCTGGGCAATTAATACCTTCCAGGAATGAGGCTGGGGTGATGGCTGGATGGAGATGAAAAGACAGGGAGAGGTAGTTGGATGGCTCAGATGCAGCAGGAACATGCTTTACAAAATTTACACAGTGCAACTGATAGTAACAGGCAGCATCAGCATTCTCCAGTTCCAGCCTGCCGACCTAGTTGGTAGCAGTGCACATGGGAGTTAGTCACTGCAGTCTGCTGCAGAGTTAGTCTGCTGCAGAAGGTCACATACAATAGGTTGCTCTCACTTAGCAAATAGGAGATATCCGTCCAGTTTAAATACAAATTTTGTGAAACTGTATGATATCCAAAAATGGGATGAGCCCCAAAATGCCTTTTGAGTTGTCTTCTGCTTGATTTGAAACTGGGGGAGGAGCAGTAAGCTGCGTAGCAAATGCTTTGTGCTGCAGAGACCTACAGAAAAAACATTACGTGTTTTTTTCCATTTATACAACCCAAGCCACATGGCAATACCCAGCATTTTCTCTCAACACTGTTAATTAAGAAACTGTTTTGACCATTCACTGGGTACTACTTAAAAAAATAATCCTCATCTCTTATAAAAGCCAAGCTGTGCACTATTAATATCTTCAGTTCAGTGTTGCTACCTAACTCAATTTCATCCTTGTCATTTGCTCGTGGGGTTTTGCTGAAAAAAAATCAGGAAAAGAACAAAGTACATTAATGTATATGGTTGGGAATAAGGCTAAGAAACATAATAGAAAGTGCTGTTGGGAACTGCAGGCCACATATGTGTTTGCAGCTAAATGCCTAGCAGTATATAACTGAATGATAGTCCTGGGCTCTTCAATACTGAATTTGCAGCAGTCTTTACAGAAAAGCAAACACTTACACACATTCACAAACATACACAACATACAGACACACAGGCACTACAAAACCAGCTCTGAAAATCAGCCCAGTCTGAAGGAACTCAAGGTAAGGATAGGGGATGGACAAGAGAACAGTCAGAACTGACTGAGATTGCCAAATCTTGATGGTGCCATAAGTCCCTGGTGTCTGTCTAACTATGACAGAATACTTTTTTAATAGTGTTTCTAATTTCTTCCACAACTTCAAAGAGGGCGTTCTGGGCAGAACAGGACAGAATGCTACCTTGTTTTCTGTGAAATCTGGAAGGCTGTAAGTCTGGAAGGGGAAAGTATTTTTGGGCATCTTCCAGGAGAAGGACATATTTAGTTCAGCCCTTGCCAAGAGGCCTTTGTGTTGTTATGATTGAATCCTTCCCCAAAAAGGGAGAGAATAAGCAGGACCAGGGCCTAAAGGCCCAGAAAAGATGGCGATGGCACATGCAGGTATGGGCAAGGAGGGGATGACAGGTGGCTCAAGTCTGAGGATGAGGAATAACGCAGGGGGAGAAGGTAGGTCTACATTGCTGGGAGAAGAGATGGAGGAAAGGGAGGAGACAGACACATCAAGTGGGACCCAATGAGGTCGCACAGTCCCTCTTGCACAGTAAAGAAGAGAGCAGATGTCAACAGTCAGTGAACAGGCAAACCATTTTTATGGTACAGGGTAGGACAGGCTGCAGGGTTTCACTGCAATGGGTGGCATGGGCAAATCCACACAGCCTTCCCCCCCCCCCCCCCCGCAAGATTATGGGTATGCTCACAAAGCCCAGTCTTGGCAGAATTGCCTAGTTAAAAACAGCTGTTATGACAGAAATGTGAGTGCATACAACATGTGGGAACAGAATACCCCAAATTGCCTTTACTTGTCCCAAAATAAGCATCTTAAAGAAAACAGTGGCAACTAGCTGGTTTGAACAGTGATCAGGAAGTTACAGAGAGAATCCTAAACAATGAAGGAGTCATCTTAAGAAGGCTTATGAATAAAGTGTGAACATTTGTAACAGCAGACAGATCCATTGAGTAGGAACTACCCCACTTAAAAGCTGGTGTGACAGTATCAGAAGTACCATTAGCATCCCAGCCCCTGCCAAGGCTGGGTAAAGCAGCCACCCCATTGGACACCATAAGAAGCCAGCATCTGGCTAGTGTTATGAACATGCATTCACAAGGGGAGAGTCCTGTTTAGCTACTTTGATACCATTCTATGATAAGGTCCCCTGCCTATTGGATGAAGTGAAGGCAGTGGATGTAGTTTTTCTGGATTTTAGTAAGGCTTTTGATCCTGTCCCTCACAGCACCCTTCTGGACAAGTTGTCCACCTGTGAGATGAGTGGGTTCATGGTGCACTGGGTGTAGAACTGAACGAACAGCAGAAGCTAAAGAGATGTAGTGAATGGGGCTATGACTGCCTGGTGATTGGTCTGCAGCAGCATTCCTCAGGGTTCAGTTCTAGGGCCAGTTCTGTTCAATAGATTTACCAATGATATTCTTCTATTCTCCTCTCCTCACCTTGCCTCCCCTCCTCTCCCCTCCCCTTCCTTTCCCTCCCTTCCTTTCTCCAACTGCATGGGGTGTCACAGTGGAGAAACATACCTGGAGTCCCTGTGTGTGATCCCATAGGGTCCTTTGTCACTGGTGTGTGCATGGGGTTCGCCCATATCTCAGAGGAGGGGTGTGAGAATAGGGCACCACCCGTTCCCAGGATAGGGGTGAGTGCTGATGGCTCATGTGGCCTCTGAGGAGGTGACGTGCATATAACTGTGCACACTGTGGGATTAGAGCTTTGGGGGATTAGCTGAGAAGGCTATTTTGAAATCTGTGAGTGTTTATTAACATTTCATAGGCATCTGGTGCTGTGGTTTGCCTGTTGCATTACTGATATTGATCCTGCATGTACAATTCACTGATTGCCAGTTAATTATATGTCATTAAAAAATCTAAAAATTGTTTTGATCCTGATTAGATTTAAGCCACTTGAGCTGAGCAGTTTTTTCCCTGCGACAGAGGACAGAAGAGCTCTTACAGAAAAAGAAAGGGTATAAGCTGTCCTAGTGCTGTCCCAGCTCGCATGGCGGACTTGGCAGGGGCAGGCAAGCTGAGCTCCTTGAGCGACAGATGGTCCACAAGCAGTGTGAAAGCAGGTCCCAGGCTGGGGGTATGCTGCACAACTTGAGGTGAGGCTACACAAGAGAGAGAGCCATCATGGCTCACTGTGGATAGATGGGACCAGCTGCATGCCTCCTAGGAGCCATTCTGAGAGTCCCCTTGGAGGACCATAGTGTGGCCCCTGGGGCATGGGTACTGAAATCTGTGTCTCAAACCCACAGCTTGCAGCACCTACTGAACCTGCACAACAGCAGGAAAGACAGCCATGCTGGAGGAAACACTGCTTTCACTGTGCCCTGTGCTGTGCTCCAGTGAAGATGTGGGTGAGAAGATGCTTGCTTTGCTTTCATACACATGATCCAGATGATGAATCTGTTCACATCAGCCAGGGGATTTTATCTCCTTCTTAGGTCCAGATGCAGCCCTTTGGTCCAGATGCAGCCTTCTAGTCCAGATGGCAACCCTAGAAAGGATAATTCCCTTCTCATGAAGGAAGCAGCACCTGTAATGTGCCTGAAATGGCTTCCTGGTAGGTTTTAGTCAGAGCATGAAGGAAGCTTGCAGGCACACACTGAAGCATGCAGAGTTTCAATGAGATAAAAAGGTGGGAGCTTTTCCAGGGGTTGTGCTTGCATCCCCCTTTGCAGATATTCATCACTGAAGGCGTCACCAGACAAGTTGTCTCCTTTCTTTAGCTGAAATGAGTGAACATGATGAGCAGTACTGCCCAGGCTGTGCCTGAGAGAAGCGTTTTGGTAAACTCTACCCTGTGCTGACAGGACATGACTGAAGAGCCCCCTTGGTGAGCTGGCACTGCTCATCCTGTGCGCCTTTTGCAAGCAGTTGCAGGGTTCACTGTGAAGCGAGCAGTCATTTAAAAAGGAGGTAAGAAACGTTTCCCCCTGGTTGCTGCAGGTTCCCTGAGTCCTTGAGCTAGGGGCACTGTGCAGCTGGCAAACAAGGTACTGCTGGCCACAGGGTCCTCATGAGGTGCTCTGACAGCAAGGGCATGGACCAAAGCCACCAACAGCTCTTTGAAAACTTGCAGTGATTGGGATGTTTCCATCTCAAAGGAGTTTGTGTCTATTGAGTGTTTTCTGCCCATTTCATTTTAGTCTGTCCAAGCTTGAAAGACAAAGTCTGTGCTTTGGTACACAACACATGAAGGATTGGCTTCACTTTTCCTCAGGAACAAATCTCTTGTCAGGGCAAAACAGCTGTACATTACAGAGGACCTGGGTTGCTGCACCATCTCCATAGCCTCATAACTCACACTTCACCTTGCTTTTGTCCTACAGCTTTATTTCTGCAAAGCAATTACATGCAGATTACAAGCTGACATTTATAAGACTACAAGTTAAACACATGCCCATGCATTTTTGAATGCGAATACTGCTTCACCCAGCCCGCACTGACCTGAACCAGTGCTTGGCATTAGAAATGATGGGAGTTTCCAAAGCATCCTGCAAGAATCAAGAAATCAGGAAGGGAGAAAGACAGAGAGACAAAAGCCTAAGAGCAGCCACATGCAGAAGAGCATAATGGGAATGTTTGTGACAGCTGGATAATGAATAACTAAGCCTTCAGAAATAAACCAAACATTTTACAAGTTGGATGGTGACAATGGCCTCAGCAACAGTTTCCCCTCAGATAAATCACTCAGTACCCTGGGGTGGGTAGTAGTTGTGCTCATTTGTTACCACGCCAAGCGAAATGGCGTAAGTAGGATGTCCTGCTCACTGGGAGAGGTGCGGAGAGTGAACCAAGCCACGGAGAGCTGAGACAAGGTGAATGTCACTTGTTATAGGCAGCCTTTGAGAAGTAAATTGTAAATGATCAGGAAGAGCAATAAAGACAACACGTTGCTCCTGCAGGTTGGTGCTCCTGTCCGCAAATGTGGCTAAGCTTCTGTAAGCCTGACACCTACAGTGTTGAACAGACACTTGTACTTAATGATGATTGTATGGAGATAGAGAAGGTGTTTGCGCAGCTGTCATCTATCACGTACTTCAGACAGAGAGGAGGAAACACAGAAACTATTATCTGAACAATAAGGACTTTTCTGCTAAGACAGTTCCATTTCAGTGGTAATGACAGTGGCAAATACGTAAAAAAGTTCATTTGCAAATAGCAAAGCCTGCAGGGTAGATCACCAGTAGCCCTGACTAAATGGAGCTAGTTTCTCAACAGAGATGCTACAGGCTCCCCTGTAGCTCCCAGCCCCCTGCAGTGTGGGAATACTCACACACAGGGCTCAGTGTGGTGTTGGGACTGCTGAGGACATACATCCATGGATTTCAATGGGATCAGCAGTAATATCCCCAATGCAGTAATGGGTATCTGTGTCTGATCTGATCTCAGCCAATAGAGAGAAACAGGGGGGACAGGGATGCAATTTGTCTTGTCTGTACCTTTCAGAAAGGGTGAAACAAGGCCCCATGCTCTCCAGTGTCTCTCATCAGAAAGAACCTACTGAGCTCTAAAGGGAGCCTGAGTTGCAGTCGCCTACCCTGTAGACATACAGGCTTAGGAAAAATTAATCTTTTCCTGCTGTCTTGCCTTCCTCTTAAGCTGTGAGAGGGAGCAGGACTCAGTGCAACTGTCAATATATCACCTTGTGTGAGATACTGTGAAGAAGCATCTACCCAAAGCCTCTGACACCTAGACAGATGAAGAGGAGGAGTAGTGCTGGGACCTGCCTATAGACCTGGCACTCGGAGTTTCAGGTCAGGGACCTCTTGATCAGATCCCATACTCTACCCAATAAGTTGCACATGGCTCTCAGGCCTTTTCCCACACCTTTATAGCAGGTACAGACAGGGCATGCAATATTGCAAGTACCTTCCTGGTTGCAAACAAGCCTGTAACTCCAAGATACTTCCACCTGCAGGATGCAGCCCTGTACTAAAGCTTCCTTCACTGGAGGGGATGAAGCATTCAGCTTTAATACAAATAACTGCAAATAGTCTAAAAGTAAGCCCTGAGTATATAAAATTATCTGAATAAATACAATTTATTAAAGCTGACAAGCTTCCAGTACTGCCACAACGAAAGCACAGCTCAGCTGCAGACACCAAGCAGAAGCTGCCACTGCCCCATCCATCCCTGGGGAATGACAAGCAGGGTCACCTAAGACACAATCTGCCTCTGAAGAAAGTACATTTATTTAAATACTAATCAGGATGTGATTCAGTTGTCTGTGCCTGGGCAACTGCTGTCATTTTGGGCTTCTGTACAGAAATACCTTTTGGGGTCCCATACATAAAATGAAATGGAAGAGCCACACACACAGTGTTGCACATTCATGTCCATCCACCTGGATCATACAAGATAACAACAGCATCTCCACCTTGCGCCAACACCTGCATCTGTGCTTCTTCCTCCTTGTGGGTAGTCATCTGCAAATCCCTGGGGGCAGAGAGGAGGAGTGAGGGGGAAGAGGGAGATAAAAACAGTTTAATAATTTATTCAATGAGATTCGTGGAATTTGGGGACTAATACATTCTTTGAATAATATTTTCATTATTTTCCCAACTCCAGTGCCAACAGAAGATATGAATAATGATTGAAGCAAACATTTGAATCATATGACAACACTATTGAACTTTGGAAGCACATATTATATGAAGTGAGGGGACTCTAGTCAGCCTGTCATCAGTTTGATGTAGACATTCTCAAAAATGGTGAAATACGTATTTGACACTTTGGCCTTTCCTCACAGGAAGTTTGCGCTCAGATTACCTGACAGTAAGAATCAATCAATAACTCACATGCTGTTTCTCTCCCAGAAAATTGCTAACAATTGCTTTCTTTCAGCACTTCAGAAATTACATCCCTAGAGAGGGCAGATCTCTCATGTCTACAGTTCCCTCTCACCATGGGGTGGCATGTCCTGGTCTCCAGAGGGGAAACTTGTTTCTCTAGGGTACTGCAGCCTGCCACTGACCTTCATATGCTGACAGCTTCCAGCATTGTGGCAGCTCTCACTGCACAGCTGCAGATGACTCACAGAGGGATGCTGGCAAGGCTCTTCCTATAGCTTATCCTTCCCAACATCTCCTCTCTGTTGCAGGTGCCTGCTGAATGTGGTCTCTAGACATAAGGTCAAAAGGAGGATTAACTGGTCCTTGTGAAGTTTGGCCATGAAATTCAAGCTGCAGTCAGATGGACTTCTACAGACTTCTGCTATTGCTGTTTCCTGACCCATGGCGGGCAGTACCACTGACTTCAGCCCATGTTAGCTAAAGGTCTGTTTTCAGCCTATGTGCAGAAGTACTTAATAAAATCAGAACAATATAAGACTTTATTTCTTGGTTATATTTTAGCCCTAAATTAATGATTATGTCCTTTTATCTGTGGCTTAACAGTGCAGCTGGAGAGTCAATGGATGTTTCCCATCCAGCCTAAGAAGTTGTGGCTGAACAATTACATGTCTGATATGTTACCAGCCAGAGCAGATTTAATGCCTCCAAACAACATGGGACATACTGCATCTCTATCACTTTTGAAACTAAAAGATAACACAAATTCCTGACATCAGTTCACTGACATCAGATGCAGAAGAAGTTCTTAACTGAATTTCAGTGGTGAGACACGGGACTAAATTGCCTGGAGAAGTTGTGGCTGCCCCATCTGTGGCAGTGTTCAAGGCCAGGCTGGATGGGGCTTGGAGCAATCTGCAGTAGTGGAACATGTCCCTGCTCACAGCATGGGGGTTGGAACTAGATGATCTTCAAGGTGCCTTGCAATCCAAACCTTTCTGTGCTTCTATGGTCAGTGGTTGAAGGTCACACTAAGGAAAAAGAAAACCAGCCAGTAATTTCCCAAATTCGTAATTTAACTAGTAACTGAGCTTGCCACAAGGGGCTGGCTGTCATTCATCAGCTAAATGTCAAATTTATGTTTCTGGAGGGCTTCTACTCAGTCAGAAATGAACATAGTTCATACTCATATTTAATTCCAACTTTGAGAGTAGAGAGTAATTTAACAGAACATTAGAAAGTGATAAATAAATTATAATGGCATTAATGAGGCTGACGCTTGTATTTAAACAGAAAAGCCCCAGAGGGTTCAGGGAGCTCCAAAATTACAATTTATTAATTTTGGACTTGATATAAGATAACAAATGAAACATGCTAGATACAAGTAAGCACTGTGATTTTTGCTGCAGAAGACAATGTCTTTCAGCAGATTATACTATGGGATATCATTTATAAGGCCAGAGAACTACTTATTCTTTTTTATATGTCCTTAGGACAGATTGCAGTTGGATAGCTGTATGCACTTCTAGGCAGTTGACTACAGGAGGATACTGATAAACCAAAATAAATTTGAAAGATTTCAACTATGACCAAAGGAAATGATAAAATGTCCCTGATAAAAAGACTAGGGGACAAATCCTCTTCAGAAAGATGGAGAGATCTAGATATGAGCAGAAAAGAAAGCTGGTGGGAAATCATATGACATTCAGAAGCAGCAAAAATTGCAGCAAACAAGTCAAGTAAAAATCATGGGACAAAAAGATTTCTTTACCAAATAAATGTGCAAAATCACCATCACTTCTTACATGAAATATAAAACACCAGGTGATGAATCAGAACAGAGCTCCCAAAGAGCCAGGATATTTTCTGAATCTGTATGTCTTACATTTCATAAGTTGTTTTCTAAAGCTTTCTGCCTTCACTTCCTTAGTAAAGTAGGTTTATGACTGCAACTGGCATTATTTACCCAATCAAGTATCTTCATGTCCCTGAGGTTTTCAGTTCAGTTCAACAGATTTTGTGCAAGTGAATGACCGATTGATCTGCTCAGGGGTGACACAGACACTTTGCACCTCACTTTCAGGATGCTGGCAAACAGCCCTGTTCAGCATCACTCTGGCACAATCGTCCTGGTGTCAATGTGATCATACACACTGAGCAGCAGAACTGGGATAAATTCATACATATCGTATGCTTGCTGAGAGGCTCTTGCTGCAGAAAGACTTACGTATAGAAGAGAGAGAATGGTGAAGGAAAAGGAGCAACCTCCTGCCTAACTGAAATAAGAGGTAGTAACTAAAGCTAGAAGAAGCAGATGTAAGGCTAGGCAGCACACTGTGAGCTGCCTTGCATGGCACACCATCACAATAGGTGGCTTAAAAAAACAAAAAAAGAAAAGCTGTAATCTGCCTTTATTCTTCTAAGTCCCTGAGTGTGCTCTGGGCCTTTTGACCTTAGTGAGGATTTGAGCCATCATAATAAAAAAATAGCAGCCGAACAATAAGGATTTCTCCTTAAAGATCTCTCAATACAGGACTGGGGACTCTGATCTCAACTGATGGAGGTGATGGAATCCTTTTCAAATAATAGCTAATATATGTACAGGAGAAAAAGGGAAGCCACGAAGTAGCTAAATGAGATGACTATCTGGGGAGCTCTCTAATATGTGCATTAAGTGAGGATTTTCTGTCACTCAAATGTGTCAGTATAGTGACAGTATATAAGGGAAGTATTAAGGAGGGTTGCAAAAGATTCATAGTGGGCTGAGTCTAAAACATGTCCTCAGAAACATTTCTCATGAAAACCCAGCTCCAGAGTGGAGACAGGAGGAACCTCTTTTTGGGGAACCTGGCTTCAGTAATCCTGACCAAAGCAAATATCACAGGTGACATTTGCCTGACTATGGGAGATAGATATTCCTCTTACTACCGCTGAGCAGCTGTTTGTCGCTGCTTACCTGAGTGACTTTAGAGTTGTTTGTTTTCCTCAACAGCCCTTCTGCCCTTCATCTGACAATGTTTCTGACTGGGCTTTGGCCTTACATAGCATGAAAAAAGTGGAGCCACAGAAAAGAAACAGTCAAAGGTTATCTCAAGATCATGCAATGCAGGATAGTCTGCTTGAAAAGTCTGACAGACCAGTTCAGGGGCTACACTGGCCAATGTTCTGTCTCAGAAGAAGAAGACAGAATGCTCTGTCTCAGTAAGAAGTCACAGGACCATAGGATAGCTTAAACTGGAAGGGACCTCAGGAAGTCTCTGCTTTAACTCCCTGCTCACAGCAGGCTAAGCTCTGAGGTCAGACCAGGCTGCATAAGGCATCATCCAGTGAAAACCTCCAGACTATTAAACTTGCACATCTGTCTGACTGTCCTCATGGGGAAAAAGTTTCTTGTTATTACCAGGCTGAAGCTATTCTGCTTCAGCTTCTCCTTTTTGTTTCTCATCCTAGCTCCCTGCACAACTGTGAAAAGCCCATCTCCATTTCCTCAAGGACCCCTCCATAGGCACTGGGCGCTGCTGTTAGGTGCCCCTAAAGCTGCGTCTGCCCCAGGCTGAACAAGCCCAGGTTCCCCATCACCCTGGGGGCTTCACTTTAACTGACTCATTTATCAATATCTTTTTTTTTTATTTGATGGGGTACAAAACTGGATGCAGTATCTATGTGTGGTCTAACAGATGATGAATAAAGGAGAATAATGACTTCCCTTTGTCCCTACTTCTGTCCCTGTTTATACAAGCCAGGCTTCTGTTGACTGCTGGGACTTGCTGCTGGCCCAAGTCCTGCTCCCCTGTCCCAACAGGACCTCCAGGGCCTTTCCCATAGAGCTGCTCCTTGGGCAGTCTTGAACCTGTGTTGTTGAAAGTGTCCTTCAATTCACGTGAAGGACTTTACGTTTATAATTGCTGAATTTCATGATGTCCCTGTCAGCCCATTCCTTCAAGTCCCTTGGGATGGCAGCCTTGCCTCTGAACGTATCAAGTGGTGGCTCAATTTTACGTCGTTGCAAACCTGATGACCAAACACTCTGTTGCCTCCTCCCACCCATTGGCAAAGATACTAAACGGGTCTCTGGTCAGCTTCCAGGACAGACCACTATGGTGCTCCCTATGTTCCCAATCTCCAGGTAAATATGAGTTATTACCCATTACCCTCTAAACCTAACCAGCTATAGAGATTATAAACCGTCTGACTTTCCCATCTCTAGCCTAGCATCCCATCAATTCGTACACAAGAATATGATGGGAAAGAACCCTCAATGCCTTGCTAAATTCAATGAAAAAGATATCTACTGCTTTCCCCTCACCCTGAAATGCAGTCATTTCATCATAGGAGGCAATCAGGTTAGCCAGGCACAAGCAATTCTTGGAAAATGCATGCTGACTGCATGAAAAAATGTGTAAAATCTAGTAATCTGAGAAATTATAGCAAAGAAATATTTGATGCAAGCCTGTATTTTTAGAGAGATGCTCTTAAGAAGCTGTTGCAGCTTCAGCTTTCTACTGTCTTCATTGTGAGTAGATTTATCATAGATTTTTAATCACAGACAAAGAACATCAAAAGCTTCACAGAAGTTCATGAGTCTCCATGCCCAAACTGCAAGGCATATGGGACAAATTTACAATTTTACACTAAAAAAGCAAAATGCAAATGCCAAGTGCAGCTACTTATATGCTTCTAGGAACGAAAAGTATCAAACGAAATTATGCAATTTCTCCTGGAACAACTTACGTTGGAATTCCTGGAAAATACACTGAAATATACGTAGCTCCATGCGCAAACCCTCACTAACCCAAATGAGAAAACTGTGATTGACATTACAGAGTGATATAAGCACTGCAAGTGAAACATCGTCTCTTTTGCAGATCAGTCAGCCACACAATGTAGCATAGACACGTCCTGCAGAAGCCTGAAATAGATGAAGGCCTTCACCATACCTCAGGGTGCAGACTTTGAACATCAGCCAGCAGCTGCATGTTAATGAATGCTGTATTAAATAGCTGTCGTTAGATGCAAAATGCATGTTGCTCAGTTGAGACCCATTGGTGGCTGTGGATAAAAGACTGGAATGAAGATGATTAAACTGAGAAGAGGTGCTATATTAAAATATATAAATTATACTAGCAGTTAACTTATCTGAAGCTACTAATAACTTACTAGCCTCCTGAACAAATCTAAGCCGGAGGTTAATACTATAGTTTATTTCTCATAATCATTTTTATATTAATTAGTTTCAGCCTGAAAATTACTGGAAAAAATTACTATCAGTTTCATCTGTTTGCTCCCATGTAGCTGAACATGAGTTCACATTGTTGATTTTATAGTCTATTTTAATTACATTAGGTAAGATCTAAGTAATAAAATAAGGCCACACCTACCTCTTTGCCAAACAGCAGCAAGAATTGTTGTACCCAACAGCCTGTGCGATCAATTTAAGAAACAGCATTTCAGAAATAATCAAACATTGCTTCTAGTAGTGATATATTCTATTTTATGGCTCAACTATGCTGCTACTTAGTCATAATTATCTCTATTCTATCCCATACTTTATATGTATTACTTTTTGGTGAAATGCATAAAAAACGGCTTGAGATAATTTTTCTTTTTTTCTCTTTTTCTTGTGAATAAGTAGTAATGGGTTAAAATTGGGAACGCATTATGACCCCATCACCATCCAGCCTTCTCCAGTGCTGAGGGAACCAAAAAAAGACTCACAGAAAATGAAAAGAAATCCTACCGAAGAGTTAGTTTGTCCTATAAGAATGAAACAATCCCTCTACAGTGTTATTATTTTGTCTTGCGTAGCAGGCTGTTATTTTCTGAAATAATACTAATCTGTGAGGCAGGAGGGAATTCCTTCCACTAGCTTTCATCCTCAAAATGCTAGCAGCCTAGACTATGCCATATAGTATTTCCAGAAGGAGCTTTTACTGCAAACACCAGACATTGCTATTTAGACAGGCTTCCTTCTCTTCTCTGACTGCTGGAAACCCTCGTCAACTCACTTGAACTGGGTGCTTTACTCAGCCCAAACTGCATTTGTGGGGATGTAAGACATTCTACTTATACACAGGAAGAGCAGTTCGTAAGAACAGTAAAGTGTCATTAATAAAATGTGCAAATGTCACAGTAAGAAATAAAGCCACAGCTGAGGCTGAGATCTTACAGATGCTTCTGAAGGTGCATAACCTGGAAACAGTCTTACATCAGGAGAACTAATCCTGTGAACAGAGGCACGAATGTAAGTGTACACAGGGTTAGATGGAGTATACGTAGTAAACAGCAGGAAATTTACTTTGCATTTGCCTTTTCCATCAGAAAAGACCTTGGTGTGAGAAAATTGTTTAAAGCTCTGAAACTTAATTTTATTATATGAAGACCAGACAATTCAAACTGTAAAAGAAAAGGTGAGTGGAAGGTTGTGCTTTATACATGAGGTGTTGTCTTCCAGTAACCAAATGAAAAAGAGTGTGTCACCCTATGATTAATAGCTAAGCATAATATGCTGCTGCATAAATAACCACTGTAAATATAGCTATCTTCACAGCAGGGGAAGCCTCAGCACAAATAACAGCAGGCTAGTTGACAGTCAGAGAGATTACAATATTTCATTTTCAGACACAAGTCTCAGTTGGAGTGGCTGTGGTCAGCAAGAAAATGTTTCTAATATGTCTGGCTGGACCTTCAACTTAATCTCTTGACTGCTGCCAAATTTACTGGGCAGGCTTTAATGGTCCATCGATTTTAATGGACTCCTCATGAACACACCAGATTATAATTTGTAAGGCTACCAGGAACAGAAGTAGGAAAGTATAGGCAGCAGTGGTTTGGTGTAGACAGCAGTGATGGGAAAGAGTTATCTCAGTTGCATGTAAAATATTTCTATTCTCTTTCCATATCATCTGAGCATACAGCAAGTATAAAACCAAAATATATCTTTACAGCTGCCTGCAATGGCAATATTGAACCCCCCTGCCTACAGCAGAAATAAAACTTCCTCCACAGTTTAAATTGGCCAGGAAAATACATACTGAAAAAATGAGTTACAAGCAAATTCAAGCTTGTCTGCTCAAACTGCTCTGTTTCCCATTCACGAAGGTGCAATACATCTGGCCAGCTCCTCCAAAGTAAGGCACATTTACACGAGCCTCCAGGCTTTGTCCTGAGCCAACTTGCTCCTCAGAAGAAATCATACTGCCTATCTGCAACACCCCTTCTCACAGAGCCCAGTAGGTAAGACCCAGAGACTCTTGAACCCCTTTGGCTTTTTAATAGAGTCACAGAATGATAGAATAGTTAGGGTTGGAAAGAACCTTAAGATCATCTAGTTCCAACTCCCCTGCCATGGGCAGGGACACCTCACA
>WYDI02028993.1:0-77213 GCA_009867235.2 Psittacus erithacus
CTGGTGGTGTTCAAGGCCAGGTTGGACAAAGCCTTGGGTGACATGGTTTAGTGTGAGGTGTCCCTGCCCATGGCAGGCGGATAGGAACTAGAGGATCTTAAAGTCCTTTCCAACCCTAACTATCCTATGATTCTACTTGAAGTCAAATAATTTTAAAATATGGGGACAAAAGCAGTCCTAAGCAGGATCTTCCTGTCATTGCTCAAAAGGCTGAATGTACAAATGGTACAAAAACATCTTCCCTTTGAGAAGGTTAAAATCTGATGCAACCGACATGTTTTAAAAGATTAAGAATAAAAAACAAAAAAAATTTTATCTCCATTATGCAGATAGGAAATTGAGGCACAGAAAGAATAAAAACTTCCCAAGGTCAAATAAGAAGTCTCTTTAGAGACTATCTTTCTCTCTAACATACCCCATTATAAATCTATAGTTATTTGGAGAAATGTGGTAGTCACCAACATAATATACTTCATCATAGGATGTTTTTTCTTATCGTTATGTCTAAATTCAGTTCAAACTAACACCAACAATCTACTCTGAACACAGCTTAGTGAGCCAGCTAAAAGCAGTATATGTATCAACAGCATAAAACCAGCCAGCATTTATTCTTCAACATACTTTATTTCCAACTAGGAACTTTATAAAGACTCCCTGTAGAAACATATTTCTCTTTTTCTCAACTTCAGCATAATTTCATGTGGTTTTCCTTTGGATGATAGGACCAGGGAAGTGATCATCCTCCTGTACTTGGCACTGGTGAGGCCACACTTTGGAATACTGTGTTCAGTTCTGGGACCCTCACTACAAGAAAGACATTGAAGTGCTGGAGCAGGTCCAGAGAAGGGCAATGAAGCTTGTGAAGGATCTGGAGCACAAGTGTAAAGAGGAACAGCTGAAGGAACTGGGGTTGTTTAGCCTGGAGAAAATGAGGCTCAGAGGGACCTTACTGCTCTGTAAAGCTACCTAAAAGGAGGCTGCAGCAAGATGGGAGTCAGTCTCTTCTCCCAAGTAACAAGCGATATGGTGAGAGAAAACGTCTTCAAGCTCACCAGGGAAAATTTAGATTGGATGTTAGGAAAAATTTCTTCCCTGAAAGGGTTACCAAGCACTGGAACAGGCTTCCCAGGGAAGTGGTTGAGTCACCATCCCTGGAGATATTCAAATGATGTGTAGATGTGTCACTTTGGGACACGGTTTAGTGGTGGACTTGACACTGCTGGATTAACAGTTGGATTCAATGATCTTAAAGATCCTTTCCAAACTAGAAAAGTCCCATGATTCTATGATTCTATGAGCTTATGAAGGACCTTGTAAAAGCGTGTATGCACCAATTAAAGAAAACTAGGTCCATCATAAAGCTGTCTGGACTATTTTGGAAAGGATACAAAGTTAAATTAAATATTCCAGCCTCAGAAGCTGTCACTGCAAAGGAAAGCTGTGTTATCGATCTGGTATCAGACATGGTTTACAGCAGGTGAACATGATGGACATGGCTCCCTTAATTACAGTGAATCAAAGCTGGAAGAGTTCTCCTGATGTCTAGACTTGCAGCAGGAGCAACTCAGCAAGGAGACAAGGGAATCAGGTCCTCTCACTTCAGGAAGATGGTGTCACACTTTAGTGATGACTTGACAGGAGAAAAATTCCAGCATTCATACATGATAAATCACATGCATTGAGCTGAGCATACAGCTTGCAGTCAGCACTTTCCTGTGAGCAGTGTAAGCACCAGAACCACGCGGTGAAGCATCTGCTCACAGTTTTCCACGCTTACTAATGATCTGTCTTCAGATGAATAAGGAATGCCAAATGACTATTTTAGAGTCAGTTAGAGGGTCAGGAGAGGTGAATCGCGTTGGCATTATCTAAGATAAGAGAGCAGGAGGTTGCTTCCAGTCACCTTTTAGAAAACACTTTCTTTCAGCCGTAGACAGTAAGTCCCTGTTACCACTCATATAAATAAACCTGAGAGCCAGATTTGGTTCAACAGTTTCTCTAGCCTCCATCACAGTCAGATTCATTCTTGTCTCCTGTCTTAGCAGTGCCAATTGCTCTGGGTACACGGCTGACTGGTTACATCCTTCTTGCATAGAAGAAGCTCTCACTGACTCTTATACAACCAGAAAAATGGCTGTGCATGTGAGAATTAATTACACAGCCTCCATTAATTATTTACCTGTTGTGACAGGAGGTGCAATTAAAATTAAGAAGCTGGTTTTACTGCTCATTCCTGTATGTTCTTTTCCCAGATAAGGAGAAGGAACAAAGCATTGCTTTTATATTGTCTCAGTGTTTTGCTCACATTGATTTTATTTTTTTTTTGCTGTGAACTAAAATTTATTGTTTAAAAGGTAAGCTTTCCCAGGAGTGAGTCTCTGCAAACTTATTTTCAACAAAGTTGACTTTAATAATTCCCCAAGACAGTATCCTCCAGACTTTATCCCTACACTGTGTTCCCAACAGTCTGATCCACCTGACACACATGCTCTGCATGGATAACACTGAAAAAACAGCCTGTACATTACTCAGCCACACTATGGGGCCAAGACTAACATACTGATTTAAAAAAACACTCCGACGATGAAAAAAATATTCATAACTCTAGGACACATATTTTGTATCCTGGTGAAATAAGTACTGAATAACTGATTTTTTTAAAAAAATTAAATGCAAACGACAACATGAAAAGTCTTTGCTTCCATGAGTCCTGCCTTACCAATCATAGCATTTGTTTCTGAGTGTTAGCATTCAATTATTTTAAAATGTAAACCAAAAAATATGGTAACTAATACCGGGCATTTTTGCAATTTAATTTGTTCTCAATTCTCTCCATGATAAAATGTGCAAAGTGCCAAGTACTGTCTCTTCCCAGCAGCAAAGGCAGTCAGAACCTTCCTGACAGCACCTAGCATCTTGCAGAACACAGCACCTGACACCTAAAAGGACCCCAAAGCATTTTGAATGTCAGTGAAACACAGTGATCTCTCAACTAGAATGTGTTAGCTATTTCACAGAGCGTACCAAGTCTGTTCAACAGTACGAGACAGAAAAGACAGACATACAGTGCATATATACCTCCAGAAGGATTTTTAAGTCAGCAGGATACAATGGTCCAGACCGAAGAATATCACCTTACTATATTCCCCTGACATGGAAGGTAAATCATATCTTTAATTATCATACAAGACCTGATATCAGAGTCATGCCTCGTATTGAAGAAAGTCTAACTTCATAATCCCATAAAAATATCACAGGTTTATATTGTATATTACCAGCTGAAAGGAAACTTTTATTGAAGCAGAATGCCGTATTTCATGCCTTCCACCCCAACTTCAGCAGCCTACCAAAACCTCAAACGAAAGAACAAAGAGGGTTCCAACATTACAAAAAATATAGCCCCAAGTGTTGTGCTATATAAAAGTTTAGAAAGAAAAGCCCAATACTCAACTAACAAAATATGTCACTGTGGTATGAACAGCTGCTTCATGTTAGCTGGGCCAGAATCAGAGAGGCTTTCAAGCTGAGTTGCCTGGTCATTCAGGCCAGGTTGCTCATGGCTTTACCCAGTTGGGGTTAGAAACCTCCAAGGACAGAGACCACGCAGAGGTTGTTTCTCTGGGCAAACTGTGCCTCTCCCTAACTGTCCTTATGGGAAAAGATGCCATCTGAATGTCTGCTGTTTCAACTTAGGGCTGCTCCCTCTTCTTGAGGACTCCCCAGCAGGCACTGGGAGCTGCTGGTAGGTCCTTTCAAAACCATTTCTGCTCCAAGCTGAACAAGCCCAGCTCCTCCATCTCTCCTCACAGGACAAGTACACTGGTCCTTACCAGCTTGATGGTCTCAACTGAACTTCTTCTGGTTTGTCAACTTCTCTATGGTTTTTGGGCTCCCAATCTCAGATTCAGTAATCCAGATGTGGTCTATCAAGTACTGAGAAGAGGGGGATACCCTTCAAACTGTATCTCTGCCATTGTCCATATAGCCCAGGCTGCTATTGCCATCTTTGCTACCAGGACTCACCTCTGGCTCATGTCCCATTTGCTGGGCACCAGGACACTCAGGGCTTTTCCCACAGAGGAACAACTGGAACTCTCCATTTGCAAACTCTATGAAAGCAGCAGACAGCAAATAACAGTGTTCCACAGCGGACGCTAGACAGCAGAGGGCACACAGCTATACTAGTTCAGTCACTGTGCTGCAAGTGGTTGAGCTGCAGTTACCTTACCTCAGGACTGAGCCCAAACACACGCAATACTGGTAAACACACATCAACCCACATGACCATGTTGGTATGACTTTCCTGCTAGTAGAGGGCAAAATTGCACACAATTAATATATGAGAACACTTCGTATCTTAGACCTTACTTAAAGACTTACTGTCAATTGCTAAAGTCCTGGAAGTAGAGCTGTGTAACATCAGCTTTGCTTCTCTGCAAATGACTATCACAAAAATATCAGGAATTACAGCTCTGAAAAAATTATCTTTGAAAATAGTTACTGCGTTTCCTCCTCACAGTTCCCTGTAAAATATAGACAATTGCCCAGGAGTTAAAGCTCTATGTGTAAAGTTTACTCTAAACCAAAGTATATGATCAGTTTCACAGAAGTAAAATACTTAACCCCAAGCAAAAATTAAGTTCTCAGTGTCAAGCTCTGCATTTTCTTTTTTTGTCCTGTTATGGTAGATTTGTCTCAGCAACACAGGTTTGACTGAAAAGCAGTAAAGCTTACTAACACTTGGGAAGTAGAATAAGCTGGATAAATCATATGAATGGATGTAAATAGCCAACTATCTAATTTTGATATCTATTAAGACAGTTGCACTTCAGTGGTGAATGACATTATTTTGACATGCAACATTTCTAAAAGTTTATTGCAGCAAGTATTCTTCAACATGAATGTAAGCTTCCAGAATGTTTCATGTCTCAGGTACATCCTGCTCTGTATTTCTCACACCCTCTATCCACCAGATGCATAGATGATAAGAGTATCTCTTGCTCTGTAGAACCCCTATAAAACCACTTCACATAACTCCAAGACCAAGGCCTGCACAGATGCAAGTCTGTCACAGATGCAAGTATATTTGGACTCAAAGCCTTTGAAACTTCTCTAATCACTGGGTATTGCACAATAAATCTCCACTGCAATATCAGGCCGGATTGCCTCAAAGGCACGAAATATATGTAGACAAATGCAGTAATAGTGCACAGTTATGTAGCTGCCTACATCCTAAATTTCATTTGTTAGAGCAAGAATTCCTTATTTCATTAGGATGGTCACTAAACTTTCCTTTCAACTAAAGGAAACAAAGTGCCTTGAAAGAGCACATACCAAGTACATTTGCTGTACACTGGAGAATTCCTGAGACATCTTCAGTTTCTTCATTGCCGGAGCAGTCTGTATAGGAGCATCTGTTTGATAAATTGTGAAAGTTCTTCTCTGCATCCCTGTAACTAGTGAAAAGAAAAAGTTAAAAAGTTATAGTATCTCCCTATACAAATGCAAAGTCAACAAATGTCTTTCAGAAGTGGTGGTAAAGGATAACTTTAGCTTCCTTTCACTCCTCCTCCCTTTTCTCCCCTCCGTTTCCTCACTTCCATTCATGCATTATCACACACAGATGACACTGCATTAGTATCATGGGTACTTCAAGTATTATACTAGAATCTGGAATATCACCTGCAATGCGAATGAATACATAAGAAAAGAATAGCGCCAAAGGGCACTATGAGGGAAGGGCATTTACATGTCTGTCCTCTGTATATCATTCTGACTGGGGTTTTCTGTGTAACAAAGTTGTACAGTAAACTCTAAGCAAGATGTTTGTAGGCAGTGGTGAGTATCTAATAAGAATAATAAATCCTCCACACCACATTTGATTAGCACTGCAAGTATAAAACTTAGCTTTCTCCATGAATGAACTTCTGAAAAGATCTGAGCAGAATTAAGGACGTCAAGCTGCAACTCAATGTGCTTTCAAGAATAAAGTTTGTGTTATAGCCTGCTTGAGAAAAAATTAAAAAGAATCCCATCACTGATGAAACGCACAGAGCAATGGTCCAATCAGCAAGAAAGCAGCTGCTGTCTAAATTATTCTACTTGACTTGGTTTTGCTGGATTGTTTTTCCTTAATTCAACAGAAACAGAAGCTGAAACTATGTTTAGTTATCATTATCACCTGCTTTATGCAGATGATAATAAGGAGAGAAGAGGGAATACAAGTGAAGAAAATATTGCACCAGACTGATAATGCACTAGGCAAAAAATACAATCAATTTAGCTCATTACACAGAGAAAAGCTTGACTAATAAGTATTTTATTAACATTTTTGTTATTCTTTCATACTTTGTTTATACTTCCTAAATCATGAATAGCAGTTTTAAGGATTTGACTCTTTATCTGTTAATGTCTGCATAATCTCAGCACCTGGGTTGCCAGCACCTGTGGAAAAGGACTAGAAAGGCTTCAGAGCTGAACATCACATTACCCCCAACAGGGAAAATGGTTCTCCATGGGAAGTAATTCATGTTGGGAAGAGTGGGCTCATATTAGACACATAAAACCCAGTGGTAAGAGCTGGTGCACTCTGCAGTGAGCTGCATAGTCTGTTCTACTTTCCAAATCTCCAGTGATGCCAGGCCACATACCTGACACAATGTCCAAACTGGCCCAGAGCCCAAAGTTATGGCCCAACCCCACCGCCATGCCAGAAGGCCAGGTCTCTTCTGCCAGTGTCACCAACTTCATGGTTCAACAAGGCTCAGTACTGTGTCCTGCACTTGGGTCACAACGATTGACCATGCAATGCTACAGGGTTGGAGAAGAGTGGATGGAAAGATGACCAGATGAAAAGGACCTGGGGGTGTTGGTCAACAGCTGGATGAACATGAGCCAGCTTTTGCCCAAGTGAAGGCCAACAGCATCCTGGTCTCACCTCAAATCCCGTGTTCAGTTCTGGGTCCCTCACTACAAGAAAGACATTGAGATGCTGGAAGGGGTCCAGAGAAGGGAAGTGAAGCTGGTGAAGGGTCTGGAGAACAAAAGTCATGAGGAGCAGCTGAGGTCTGTACAGCTACCTGGAAGGAGGCTGTAGCAAGGTGCAGGTCAGTCTCTTCTCTCAAGTACCAAGCAATAGGATGAGAGGAAATGTCCTCAAGTTGCACCGGGGAAAATTTAGATAGGTTATCAGGAAAAATTTCTTCCCTGAAAGGGTTGCCAAGCACTAGAACAGGCTGCCCAAAAAAGTGGTGGAGTAACCATCCCTGGAGGTATTAAAAAGATGTGTAGATGTGGCACTCTGGGTCATGGTTTAGTGGTGGACTTAGTAGTGCTGGATTAACAGTTGGACTCGATATCAAAGATCTTTTCAAGCTAAAAAATCCCAGGATTCTATGATTCTGTGGTTATATCTTGACTGGAACAGGCATGATGAGCATTTATGTGTTATCAGGTGTCAGTGCCCCGCTGCTGGCACAGTGGCTGCAGGGGACCCTGTGAAGAAACTCCTGGGCTGCCCCATGCTGGGCACAGCCAGTGCTAGCCGCTGCCTCTGGGGAAATGAAGACAGGACAAAACACTTGATGGAGGTGTGAGGTGTGAAAGAAACATCCCTGCAGACAGCCAGGTCAGTGCAGAAGGAGAAGAGGAGGTGCTCCGGGTGCTGCAGCAGAGATTCCTCTGCAGCCCATGGTGTAGCCCATGGTGAGGTAGGCTGTGCTGCTGCAGCACATAGAGATCCACGGTGGAGCAGGTAGATGTGCCCTGAAGGAAGCCACAGCCTTTGAAAAGACTGTGCTGGAGCAGGGGAACAGCATGAGGAGGTTGGAGCAGCAGAGAGGAGCTCTTATGGACTGACCACAAGCCCCATCCCCCTGCACTGCTCAGGGCAGGAGCCAGGAGTGCTTTTATATCAACCCAAAAGCTTTTTTTCATCTTCTTATATAGGACATCCACTAGAGACAGATGTTACTTTAACCAGCTTATACTGAGGTTCACAAAACTTAGTCGGTGTACTGTAAATCACAGGAATTCCAGGTTTTCTGTGTCCCAGTTTTAAAGTTCGTCCATCTAAAAAAGTATATCTAAGCCACATGCGGCCATAAATAAAAAGCCGCATTGTTATTGCACACATGCTTCCCTCAAGGCACTGTATTGTCCTCTGAAGTACCCAAATGTGACACTTAAAGCAATCTTTTCAGCAACTGAAAAAATTAGCAGTCAGAAGGCTTCTCCCCCTGCCTTCTCCCATCACAGCTACCTGCCAAGACTGGCTCCCTAGCTGCCACTCAGGTGCCACCAGACTGCTAATACTGCAGATATCGCCTCCAAGCTAGGGCTGCCTGTGAATTTTAACCACACATTGAGAAACCAGAAAGGACAACGCCCTCCAGTGCACTCAGATCTGAAACTGTGTCATAAATGCTAAAAAGACCCTCATTGTAGCTTGAAAAAAATCCAAAACCCAAACAAATCACAAAACCTTACATCTATGCAATTAAATTCAGAGGACAGCATTCTTCGTTTGTCATATGGCACAGTCATTGAATGGCTACAGACATGCAGCCATTCTATTCTGTCAGGAAAAGCAAGTTATCTGTGACAGTAAAATATCGTGCAGGTAAGGAAAAGGTTGAAAGGAGATTATTTTAATCTGTAAGAGAATTCCTCAGGTTTTCATGCTGATAGTTGCTATTACCTTCTTCTTATTCCTCAGCCATCTCTTAGGAGTTGGCTTTAAGTCCTGTTTCTGCAAAAACCTGGAAGTATGTAACAGTGCATGTGTGTGACAAGCACTGATGCAGGATTTTTAAAGATTTGGATCCTCAGGTCACGGAATACACTTTTCCAGCATTCTCAGCCGGCTCTGTGAAAAGCAAATTGGTATAGATCTTATACTTTTACAGACAGATTCCCTATTTTCCTCATATAGGAAACATTGAGCTCTGACGCTTGAAGAACTTCAGAGAAAAAGTAGAAAGCTTGTCACGCAAGGCTGTGACTTGGGAAGTAGAGAGCAAAACATTACCACACACCTTACATGACCTCACATTAACACTTACCCAATAACTTGATGCTCAAAATACTGCAGTGTCCTTTGAAGAGTTTGCCGAATGGTCTGGGGCTATGGAAGAATAATACAAATTGTAAGATTAGAGAAGTATAGTACAGTTTAATTAACAGATATTTTAGCAGACTATTTTTCTACAGTTTTACTCCTCTTCTATCTTCTACCTGCCAGAGGCCCACCACAACGATATTCATTTTCAAATGAAGTATTTTTAATTCCTTGTATGTTACTTCACCATTTAAATAGAATGAATTTTGCAATGCGACATAATTAATAGTGCTTACAAGACTAATCGTGCGCAACAAAGGAGCTGCTTCACTATTAGCTCTCAAAACGGTCACCCACCAATTATCGCATTAATTAAAAATAATTGTTTTTAAATAGTCTTCAAGAAAATGCTATTATTTTGTGATTAAATTATCACCAGGAAAAGGCATTTGTTTTTTAAACTTTGTATGCTCCCTAGGGCATTTTGTACTAAAGAATATGTCATGGTTTAACCCCAGCCAGCAGCTAAGTACCACGCAGTGATGCGCTTGGTCCCCATACCCCTTCATGGGATGGGGAGGAGAATCAGAAAAAAGTAAAACCCACAGAGTGAGACCAGAACAGTTTCACAAATTAAATAAAATATTATTATAATTATTATTAAAACAAAGATAACAAAACCAGAGAGCAATAAAGCCCAATAACCACAAGTGATGCACAGCAAGCACAACTGCGCACCACCCGCTGACAGATACCCAGCCCAACCCAAGAAGCGATCTGGCCTTTCCAGGTGACTCCCCCTGTTTATATACTGGGCATGACATGTTATGGTATGGAATACCACTTTGGCTAGTTTGGGTCAGGAGTCCTGTCTCTGCTGCCTCCCGGCTTCCCGTGCCCCACCTCACTGGCAGAGAATGAGACTGAAAAGTCCTTGATCCAGGTAATCATTATTTAGCAACAACTGAAACAAACTCAGACTAAAGCCAAAACACAGCACTGCACCAGCTACTAGGAATAAAATTAACTCTATTCCAGCCAAAACCAGGACAGAATATTATAAAGATGCAATTTATTTTGGCTTACATTCCTGACAAGCTGTGACTCTCTAGTAATCTTTTAGATTATTTTACTTTATTTTATTTTATTTTATTTTCCTTACTACTACTGCTGAGGCTATACTTATTATTTTGAATTAATGCATGCAAGATCTCTGGGTAAATAAAGCAAATGTGAAATCCATGTCATTCTGTTTTGAATTTTCCAAGTCACTTATGGCAAAAACATCATTCTTTCAAAAAGACTAGTTTGTACAATATCTGAGGTTTTTCACATGTCCATTTTGTTCTGGTGCCAGAGGTTAGACAAAGGTACACAACTGGGATTTATAAGCCTTCCTTTTGTACCGCAGGCCCACAGGGATATTTTGATCAGGCCTACAGCAGCAGACACTCAAATTTTAAAGATATTTGCTACTTCCCTATGTTTTGGAAAGGATATCTGATTGTTTTGGAAAGTAAGATCCGAAATGCCCCTGAAATAGACTAGAGGAATTTCATTCTAAAATTGCCATCATCTTTGAAAGTCTGATTTTGCTTACTGCTATACAAATTCTGTACAGAACTGCGTAGTTCAGGAGGTGAGCTTTCTACCTACTCTTGCTTCTGAGCTTGCAGGAGGAGATATCTGTTTTGATAACGGCAGGAAAGAAGAAGTGTACAGTAGGATGTACTAGCTTTGTACTATAGTAAAAATTTATTTTTAATACCAAACTATAAGAACATTTCTCCCCTTTTGAACTTAAATGTGTAGAAAGGCATGCATTTAACAAGTGCACGACTGGGCTCATAGAAAGATTTTAGGCCTTTTTTAGCATGGCCTGTAATGATAGAACAAGGCGTAATGGTTCTAAACTAAAAGAGGGTAGATTTAGACTAGGTGTAAGAAAGAAATTTTTCACAATGAGGGTGCTGAGGCACTGGCACAGGTTGCCCAGAGAAGCTGTGGCTGCCCCATTCCTGGCAGTGTTCAAGGCCAGGCTGGATGGGGCTCTGAGCAACCCGGTCTAGTGGAAGGTGTCCCTGCCTGTGGCAAGGGGCTAAGACTAGATGAACTTTAAAGGTCCCTTCCAACCCAAACCATTCTATGATTATATGGACAAAACTATAAGAAAGAGTTATTGGGGTTTTTTTCTAATTCTGTATCAAATAAATACTTCTCTCCCCTGTGGGAGCTAAGTTTCATGTGCTAAAAGGCATTGAAAGTTACACGTTCTCTTGGAAAACACAGTGGAAACACCATATGACTGAAACCATCATGTCTATCCCCCTTCTTGGTGACTCAGCGGGTGCTGAAGTCCTCAGGCCTGATGGGCTACTAAAAGAGATTCAGCAGCTTTCCTGATCTCAGCAGGCAGAAAAATCCAGTCTTCACATACAGAAAAGATGCATTTTCCCTCACTAGCAATGAAGAAAAGCCAAATGGCATTAAGCAAAGAGGTCCATAAAGCTGCCATCTTCCACCTCCATATACCATTTTCCTCAGCCCCACTCTCTGCGCACAGGACATTAGCACTCCATCAGCAACTCCTCTGACATGAAATAGGTAATGGTAGAAATGTTTGATTGTTAAATTAAATTTCCCTTCTGGCTTTCCCTTTACAGCATAAGTATGGAAGGCAGCAATGCCTGGTACCACAGCAGAGAGTAAATAAATAGCTTTTTATCTTCTCAGGAAGTTTTGGAGCTTACAATACCTGAGAAATCCTTCAAGGACTGTCTTTGCCTGACACACAGATGTTGCACTCCTTACCCAGGGAATAATCATTTTGATTACCTTAAGATTTGGCCATACAAGCAACCCAAGCCCTGAGCTTACATCATCAGTAGACCTCTCTTCTCCTGCAGTGCTGAATGAAAGCATAAAAAATACTCCATGTTACTCCCTCTTCTGAAAGCTAAATCAGCTGCCTAGCTGTTTTGAGACAATTTACCCCATGAACTCATACCCCTTTTCACTGCCATCTCCTATCAAATCTTAGAAACTAAGTGCAGACAAAAAATAGGATTTATGATTAATACACTGGTCATAAATAGAGCTCTATGCAATGTGCTCACAGCCAGTATGAAAACTGACCTGAGGAGTCACAAAGTCTTTCTTCACTTCTGATAAAAATTATGACGGCATGTCACTGTGCATGGTTCGAAAGCCACTGCTCTCACCTTCTCAGTTTGCTGTATTTCATCTGTGGTGAATGTCATTCTGCTGTAGATGCAATTTTGTAACTATGGCCATGACTAACCAAACCCGAGATATGATACCTACTCATAGCTGCATACAAGGGTAGTTTGCTGTACTACTGCCCCCATTACTGACTATGCATTGCCCATGAGAGAGAAGGTGAGCAAGAAAACATTTCCACCTCTTTTCTTCATCCAGGGGAAAGACTGGATGGAGGAAAACAGCCAAACCTTTTCCTAGTAGCATGAAACACATAACCTCTCCAAGAAGAAAAATTCTGCTGTTCAGCGAGCTAAAAGATAGCTTATAACAACCTTCCCCACCACTATGTAAGTCTGTGCCACACAGGTACCCAGTGGCACTTATTTACTGAAGAGGTTTTAAAGCTTCACGACCAGTTAAAATGAAAGACTTAATATAAATATAAAATAGCAACTGTTGCCTAAACCAGTAAATGTTACCAATTCATTTTGATTACAATGATTTACTAATATGTGGTATGCATTACAAAAGGAATAGTCACATCAGCTCAGTGTTTCTAAGGGCAAATCAAATTATGACATGCCAGTATTGCTATTGTTAACTGTAAATTAATCCAAGAATTGCTACATCAAATCACATCCAAACTCCATCTGCAATGATGATATACAAGGTAGAAGGGAACACTGAAGATATTCAGACTAATCTCTTGCATGACAGAGGCCATAGGACTTCCCTGAATTAATTCAGAAGCCAGACATTACGCCATGGCTAACCCTAATGTGTCATAATAAATAGCAATACATCACCAAATCAATGAATCATACAGGTTTGGTGGAACTTCTGGAGGTCTTTCCTGCTCAGTGTAATTTTGCACCCCTGTGAAAAGTCTGGCTTCATCTTCTCTACGTACCCTGATTAGGTGGGTGTAGATTACATTAAGATACCCCCAAAACTGTATTTTCTTGAAAGCTGGACACAGCACCCCCAGCCTCTCCTCAGATGTCAGGTGCCCCATCCCCTGACCATCCTGGTCATCTTCTGCTGGCACCTGTAACAATCCCTGAGGCATATGAAGAGGCAACTAGTTGCTAACTCCGTGACTCTGATGGCCACCTTTTGAGCCATCAGGTTTAGTCAATATTCTACACACTTACCACCCTCTTAAGCAGGCCATATCTCACCAGCCTGGCTCTAATGACACTATGGGAGACCATGACAGACTTTTCTAGAGTCAGGGTAGACAGCATCCCTTCATCCATTCAGCCAGTCAGCTCAAAGTCTCCCCTGGCTGTATCACTGGCACCCATAACGCATGAGCAGCAGGGGTCATAGTCCAAGAGACAAACAAGCTTTGGCAGCCTCTTCGCAATACAGTGTCCGAGCTCTTGGCAAGCAACAAACCTCCTGAGGCAGCAAGTCAGGCTGGTGGATGAGTGCCTATGTCTCTTTAGGAGAAAGGTTCTGACACCTACCACCCTTCCTTTTCTTGAAGCCTCTAAGGGTTGAGGATTAGATGGCTCTGATGCCTCATCGCAAGGGAGGTCACTTCTCCCACTTATTTCTGGGGCAGTGTAACTGATGAACCACAGGTGGAAAAGTGGCCTTAGTTGTGTCGTCAGAAGTAACAAACCTCCAGCCTTCTCCATTTCAGAAGTTTACACCCTTCACCATCAAGGGTTATCTCTGTTTTTCCCTCCTTCCTTTCAACATGTGGCTCAGGCTCTTGGCTCTGCAAAGCCTCTGGAAAGACCTGTCCACCCCTCCCGATGTGTACAGCCTGCTCACTGTGTACTACAGCTCTTCCACCTGGCACCTCAATGCCATAACCAGAGCACGTTGCTGTTGCACACCAGCAGAAAGCATCCCTGACCATTGCAGCCCTGCCATGGCAGTCACTGTTATTTCACCAGCCACTGCTGTTTGCAGGATGCACTCATGGAGAAATCTGCTCTTCTTGTTAGATCTCACTCTGTTCTCCAGTAGTGCGAAACTGGTTTCAAGACCTGAAGCTAGAGGAGTAATAGCTCTTCAAAAGCACTTCTATGACTACCTGGAGAAAATCTTTATGAAGATAGTTGTCTAAATGAACTTGAAATATTCTTTCTTTTTTTTTTTTTATTCAAACAACTTCCTCTGAAAAAGGATTGCAGTTTAAACACTGTGTAATATTTGGGGGATTTTTTTGCAGTTTTTTGGGGTTTTTTTTAGTTTAATTTTCCCTTCTTTTAACTTCATTGCTGCCAGTTTTAGAGACAAAGGGAAGGGGACTTCCACTTTAATTGCATCCTTTGTTATAAATGTCTTTCCTAAGGCAATCAAATGTAAACTTTCCAATCTTCTCAAAGGACAGAGATTTAAGCCTATTCCCTAGACATTCTCTGTTGCCTCTGAAATGTCTTTCATTTGATTGCAACACCTTCAGAAATAAATGGTAGGGCTCATCTGCCCAACTGCAGGCACCCGAAGTGATTCATTTCATCCTGCGGTTGGTATCTAATACGTGCCTGAGGACTCAGTCTTCCGAAATATCCGTTTCTTTTGTCTAGAAAAGATGTTGAGTGATTGCCTTAGATTTAGACATCTTTTAAATGTTTAAGTAAAGACAGACAAACCTCATCCTGAGGTGGCAGAACCGCACACAGTGTCCTAGATGACTCAGTCTAAATTTACATAAATGCAGTTTCAAATTTTCCATCCCATTCCTTCTGCATCCTAAGATAACCAAATAGAATTAGAAAACAAAGGGACTATACAGAACAGGAAGGTCTGAGCCAAGAGAGCAGCCAGGTACATAGACAGCTTCTCCTTAACCCTAACAAGGCTTCAAAGCTCTTCAAAGGAAGCTAAGTGGCTCCTAGCTGAGCCTCAGAAGTGCTTCAGCAGTCAAGCTCACAAAAAATCGAATGCTTTAAATTTAAAACATGGAAGTTGAAGCACTGAAGAGCATAATAGGCTCAGCAAGAAACCACTCTGCTTCTGTCACAATTTCTTTGTGGAAGTCCACTGGGTCAGGGGGTTCCTCTAGACTGTTGTGCCCTGGGGAGCGGCAAAGTCCTTCCTAGAAGAATCCACGCTTCTGCATATGGCAGACGCACATTACCACAGACCTCAGCCAAACCAGCACTTCGATGCTGAAAGTTTTACCTGCTTCAAATCTGTAGTGTTCAATCACTAACTCGGCAGATGTGCAAGACTTTAATTGCCAGCTTCACTGCTGGTGATCATTCACTAATGAGAAACATTTCTTTTTTCATACAGCAGAACCAATTTTAGTCAAGTCTTTCTGCGCAGGTGACTACAGATCTCTAAGCACACATGAGCAGGTGTGCACCTGGCCCATCCAGAAGGAGATAACTGGCAAAAATAGTAATTTTCACATCCAGTCTGGGTTTTTTTAATATTTACCCCATGATCATGAAAGCAGTGGAAAACTGTTCTTCCCCTGTCCTTCTGGTCACCAAAATAATGATGTTAATGGCCGTAAACAAAAGCTCCAGCTGAAAGCAAACAGTTATCACATTTCCAAATGCCAGGCGTGGGGAGATAAGCCCTGAAATTGATACAATAGGGAAAACAAGAACTGAAGAGAAAAGAAGGCTCCTTTGGCATCTGAAAATTTTCTGATGATAAAGAAAGAAGGCTCCCTAGCAGGTCCTTGCAGATCCTGCACAGCCAGGATCCCCACCTGAAGAATGGTATCAAAAGGCAGACATAAATCAGAAATGCAAAAGCAGACCCCCAACATAACAAAATGAAAATTACAAAAATCATTTAAAAAAACTCTTTTTGGGTTTAACAGTGCTTTTGATAATATCAGGAAAAGAAATATTTTTACTCTCTAGTTTCTGAACCTTTAGGGTGCAGTCCTTTTTTTCTCTGTAACTGTTTAAGCTAAAAATGTATTTTTCTTCATATAAACCAGCTTCCTGATTCCAGAAGTTTGTGCTTTAGATAAAAGCACCAACTGCTTGCAGACCATGACTAGTGCCAGATTTGGCTGAGATGCAGAGGAAGACACAGAATCCCCAGGAGGGGACAGTTTGGGGACCCAGTGCGGGATGACTGAGCTGGAGGCAAAACAGGCTGCCCTGCAACAGCTCACAATGATCCAGACAGGTCCAGGCGAGGGTTTAGCACCTGAGCTCAGCACCACCTAAACCTGAAACCATTCTGCTCCTCAGTTTAAGTAAACTGGGGTACTCCTCAGAGTATACACTTGTGCACATCACAGAAAATGCCTTAATTGATTAAATAGCATTAAAACTAAGAATTTTACCCCATATTATGTCATGGCTAGAACAATGCAAACACTCTGAAGAAATAAAGGAGAGCTAAATAATAATTAGAAATTGTAACTCCTGCATCCCCAGCTGCCTTTCAATGAGAAGAATCAGACATTATGGATGGAAATTGACTATTACATCATCTAGTCTAACTCGTTGACAATGAAGGATAAATATCGCAGGGTGTTATCCATTATAATACTAAGATCACCTTGCTCATCTTTGAATTTCACCATGTCTAAAATGGATAGATCTTGTCCATACTGCAGAAAGAATCTATTCAGTAGGTGAGAATATAATAGATGATCTACCACTAATGCTACCTTTTCATGTTCTAATGCAACTCACATCTAGTACATAAAATCATAGGTGCTACTCTAGCAGACAGATAGGAAATGAAAGGCTTTACATGGCAGTCCTTCTCAAGGAATTTATTCTTCTGGGATAGAAAATAACCAATTTTCTCAGTATGACTGAACCTAATTTCATATGCAGAGCTGCAAAGTTGCTCATCCCTTGAGACCTATAGACAAACCACAGATTTTTTAATCTTCATTTTGAAACTTACAGTTTGAGAGTTAGCAAGCAGACATGTCTAGAAAGAATTTGGATATGAGATGGAACAATTTTGTTTACTCAAAGCATTTTATAACAGCCTTTAACATTAGCACAAGAGGTAGAAAGAAAGAGAGGGATTTCCTCTGTGTTAACATTACAGTTTCCCCAGGAGTATACTGGACCCCTGCGAAGTGGTAACTGTCTCTGCTCAAGCAGCTGCAAATGAAGGAAATTCACCCTCACTGATGTAGCCATGACTGCATGCTGCTATTAAGGCATATACTGATGATTATAACATACCCTCCTACTTTACAACATCTTTCTCTACTATTTGTTCTAAGCACTAAATGTCAAATAAACTCACCCTAAATAAAATTTCATCAGGGTAAATACAGTGGCTGCAGGCTGTCGGGTGCAGCTCAACTCATTTGTTTAATATTTCATTTGCTGGGGCTAAATGAGATGTCAAACTACCACACAAGACAAACAAACAAATCCCACCATGGTGCTCATATTGATAACACTTTCCAGAATGTTCCTGTTTAAGACACCTTAAACAGCTCTGTTCCAAGGTATGAAACAGCAGATTGACTGGCTGTGAACTGCTTGTGTGACCTTGTGTATAAATGTTTTTTCTCTCTGTTAAGTTGAAAGATACTCAGCAAAAGTCTGATTTTATTATACTTTATCAGCAAGAGAACCAGAAGTTATTCCTACAATTCCTGATGAGTTGATGTGAGTCATAAGGAGCTCAGAATACTTGTGCAAAATGTTTTCAAAATCTCATGTAAAATCGATTTGTTACTTCTCCTGCTAGTGGCAACAATTTGTTATCGCTACTAAAAAGAGTAGTTATCCCTCAAGAGTAAGTGGTAGAGGTTTATGATAGAGCCAAGTTCAATTTGAGCTGCTATATTGCAACTTCTCTGCCAAAACCACGCCTCCGCTCACTGGAGAATTCATTTGCAATTAAGCAATTTAAAGTTACAGCAGTCCTGTGACATAAATAATAGCCTACATGCTAACATAAATGACTGTCTTCAGGTTCACTTTTCTTCCACTGTCAGGAAAAAGGTTGTATTCAATAAGACAGTTCTTAAACTCAAACTATTTGGTGGCAGCCAGTAGCAGCTTCGTAAGTTAAATAGGAAAGAAAATGTTCTTACTTAAATTTGTCTCCAACTGGGCCTTTAAAAAATAGCAGGGATAATTCTAAATGAACAGAAGGTACATTAGAAGCTATTTTCATTTAATGTTTCTAGTTCAAGCAAAGAGCTACATAGGCCATTCATAAAATAAAATCAAATGGAAATGTAAGTCAGTTTAATGCTGTGTGATGCTGTAATTCTCTTTCCAGAATGATCAGTACAGCACCTGGGGGGAAGCAGTCTCCTCTGAATGCATGCCCAGTCACTTGCAGCTCCTTCAGGGTAGTCCTTAGATGGAGCATGCCCCTTAGATGGGAGCAGAGTATTTGACTGTTCAAATCAGTGACTTTTTTTTTCCCTAATTTTGATTCTATTTTCAGCCTGGTATTGGATACAAGTCAAGATAGAACTGGAGCAAATGTGAAAATTGCTGCAAGGAACTGGAATTCAGTAAGACACTAAAGAACAAAACTGTGGCCATTGATGCCAGGATATCATTCCTATACACTGGAGCTCTTAAAGGCAGAAAAAAATATGCTGATAATGAATAGCATATACTGTCATCATCTTTAGTTATAATTAATCATATTTTCTATCACTGTGGGTGTAAAATTCATCCTTTGAAATGGAACACAACAACAAAGCTGGAATTAAAAGAAAAATGTATCACTAAATTTGATTGTGATGTACATATAATTATTTTAGCATTTATCTCCAAAAACACTAAATCCAGCCCAGTGAGAAGAGCACCTGTTGTTTTGACAGCAGCAGGATCCAGCTCCAGATTTATCTGATCAAGAACATAACCAAGGACCCTTTGATGGTCCTTCAGATGAAGGAGGACGGGAGGGACATCTATGCCCAATCAGGGACATGATTTAGAAAAGTGTTAGAGTGGACAGGAGCTGCCTACGCACTTACAGGCTCAGCTTGGTGGGAACATCACAGGGATGAAGGGCTGTGAGGAGGCAGTCAGACATGGGGCAATAAGCATAGAGCACAGTTGGCCGTGATCTTGTGAGCTAAAGGAGTCCAAGAGCTGCTCACAAGAGCAGAGTGTGTGCAATGCTGGCATTATGGCACTGAGCAACTCAGTTTGGTGCCACAAAACATCATCTTCACACTCAGATGCTGAGCACAAGATGGCTTGACACAGTGCCCCTAACCCTTTGGAAAGCAGTATCTGGATGTGCCCTGTTGCTGGAAGACCCTCAACCCTTCTGCTCTCAGTGCTCCTGCTTACTCAGCAAAATGGTACTTCAGGGGACAATAGGGCAGCAGCTCGATGTGACGTTCAGCACACACATGGTTAGTTTGTTGAGTGCGGCTATGACCAACAGCTGCCCCTCTTCTTGCACACCCTGCTTCCCTGACCCTCCCCAACATACACAAATGCCAGCAGTAGGATACATGTGGAGATCTGCTCACCCTCCTCGTCACCACATGCTTTTTCCCAAAATATGGGGCTGTTTTGGTTGGAGTTGAGCCCTATAGGAACTGACCTCCAAGTTCTGGCTGTTAAAAAGGACAGGGTTTGAGCTAAGCAAGCTCCAGATGAACAGCATCCATCTTTCAATCATCCAGGCACATCACAGAACATTTACAAATCCACAGGAACATAAAATGACCCTGTGCTGATTGAGGATCAGGGCCTGACATCCTCTAATATAACAACTGCAGGAAAAATCTCTGAAGAAGTATTTAAGAGAAAAGTTGGAAAATCATGTGTGCTAGAAAGTGCTAAAAGCTGTTCTCTGCGAGTAAGCAGAAGGCGCTGGATTCAGTGCTGCAACACAGCAAGGTTCACTTTTCAGGTTTTTTCCACAGTTCCAGAAAAAGTAAAATTTGTGCAAAATACTCACAAAATGCAGTAACTTCTTTTCACTGTTTTAGTATAAGACACCTCAAATACTGCATTACTGCACGTTACTCTACAGAATTACTTTCCATTGACAATTAGTACAGTTGTACTAACTCATGAATGCACTGTGCTGAAGATATTAATATTTTCATACACATTTGTGCACTACCACTCATAAGGCCTAGCCTGCTTGCACAGCTTTCTTGCCATTCTGCCCTATGGACATCTCCCTTGCTCAGCTCCTTCAGGCTTTGGGTGCTCCTGCTCAGTTCACAGCTCTCCACATCCCTAGAGCAGCTCTCGGTAGTCCCTGCTACTGCCACACTGAAACACCACCAGCCCATAGATCTCTCTGCATGGCACGGTAGCGTTAAACACACACACGGAAATTTCTCTGGGTGACAACACACAAAAAATATTTTCATCAGTATTTCAATCCTGGCTGTTGCTGAAGGAAAGCACAAAACTAAGGCTAAGGAACCTGTAGCACCTTTCAACTTTGAAAGTGTTCAGCACTGGGGTGAGGACAAATTGCTGCTGCATTCCTGCTGGAAAGGAAAACATCAAGCCATTGCAGGCAATATAAGTAGTATATACATTCACACACACTCCCATGTACATATATACATGTTTATACAGTTACTGGAGACCCATATCTATAACATCACAGAATGAAGATATAATTAGAGCTTTTTGTTCAGAAGGAACATGCCAATGCAACCTTCAGGCTTGCCTTTCAATTTTACAAATAATGGAAATGAGTCCCATTTGACACTAATTTTATAGGCAAAGTATTTTTTTTTTACTTCCGATTAAAGTTATTTCTGATTTGTATTAGCAGATATGCAAAAAATATCAAAGCACTAGACATATGGTAACTTGACTTGTTGCAAGAAGGCATCTATTCCGTATCACAGAACAGATTCTTAGTGAAAAAAAAATGCATCAAAATAACAATGCACCTGAGCAGTGATGTCTCAGAGTGAAAAATTAAAAGACAGCAGACTGATTCTCTTTGTGTACCAGGACTGTGACAACATGACTTTTTAGACTTAATCACATTAATTTATGCCAAAATGTGTAAGATGAGAGTGAAGCACCAGTTACGATGCCAAGATAAAAGGGAAATTTTAAGCAATATGTATCACATTAAAATTTAAAAAGAACACAGTTGTTCAGCAATAAGAATTGCTATAATTAGCTCCCAAGGAAACCATGGAAGCTGTTGTTTGGGATATCAAAACCAGGCTGGATGAAATTTTTGCATTCTTAAATGAAATTTCTCTGAGAGCAGGGAAGAAAGAGGACTGCAAGATCTACCAAAGTTTTCCTTGTCTTTTAATTCAAAGAGCATGCTTATTTTTAAAACACATTCAACAATCCATCAAAGCTGGAAAACTGTAATTGTCTTTTATAGCAACTTAATACAGGTGGTAACAGTAAAAGCTGGGAAAATACAAATACTGAGGTTATCTAAAAATACTGCACTGAGCTACTTCAGAATAATTCTAGTATTTTGGGTAACACATGCTCTAATTATACTGTTGCATTATTATAAAATTAAATAGCTTCTTTTTTTTCTTTTGTACTAAACCAAGATGGGTCACCTGAGATATTGTCTATTAATACCAGCATTACAAGACCAGATTCCCAGTGGCGAGGGAAAAAATCAATGGGAAAGAAAAGTCCTCACTGAAGCTGGATGACCACTAGCTATGTAATGCTCTGCTAACTTCTCTCATTAAACAGCTTGTCTACTCCCACCCAAACAGGTCAAGAAACACTCAGAAAAAGACTGCCTTAAAACCAAAGCAAAGTGACAGCTGATAGTGAGGAGACTCATAATTTCCAAAGCTGGACAACACCAGGCAAAAAGATGATCCAATGCCACAATAGCAACTGTTTTACAGATCAAGACTACTTGTTGCCATTAATGTTTTATACCTAAACACATTAAAATACCTCAAAGAAACATTCAGGTGCAGCTGAAACTTTATGAGGAAAATGTAGCGATGGTCACAGAGGCATTTACACAGACATAGCACAATCATAACAGAAAGGCTAGAGAAGGACCTCCTGTTTTACATTTATCTACCATAATTCCTGAGCCACTAATTTCAGTCATACAGAGTGATACAAGAGTACATTACGGGTTCTACCCAAATTCACTTTTTCTTTCAGCATACGCAGTGCTTCACTGATGCTCAAATACAGGTGTAGCTACCCAGATAATCGTTAAGTCACAGACTTCAAACTACATTGTGGATACACTGATCTCTCAGAATGCCAGCGCATCTGGGAGGCACAGAGAAATCTGTTGCTGAAATATTTCTGAACACAAAGTCGAAACTTTTTTTCTCCCCTATTGAGCATAGAAAAACCCTCCAAATGCGAGAAGTTGACATCTCCCCTAGGCTGAAGGAAGAAAGTGCATGCCATGCACCACAGAGACGCAACTTTTTATACGAAAATGTTGCTAGCACCGGAGAAAGAGAAGCACTTCATGATTTTACTGCTGTAATTTAGAGACTCGGCGGAAACCACAAACCCAGCTAAACCGGCAGCGGCGCGTCTCTGCGCCTCCCGACCCGATTTCCAGCACCGGGCTGCCGAGACCGTCACTCCCGCAGGTCTGCGGGGCCGGCCGGCAGGAGGGCGCGGACACCGCCGCCCCTGCCCCGACACGCACCCGATCCCCGGAGCTGCCGCCGGCAGCGGGGAAACCGGGGCCGGAGCCGAGCGCGGGGCACTCACCGCGGGGGCCGTTAGCCGGCGGATGCTCTCGCCCAGCGAGTCCAGGTTGACCCGCCGCCGGCGAAGAGCGCGGCGAGCCCCTGCGCTGGCCGCGGCGGCAGCGGCGGCAGTGGCGGCGGCGGCGAAGGGGGCGTCGGCGTGGCCGGGGGGGCTGCGGCTGCCGTTCCAGCAGAGGCGGGACAGGGGACACTCGCCCTCCTCCTCAGGGCTGGTCTCCGGGCAGTCCGAGCCCAGCGAGCTGAAGGACTCCGAGGAGATCTTGCGCCGGGACATGGTGCCGTGGGGAGGCGGCGGTGGCTCTGCTCAGCGCGGGGCAGCGGGCAGCCGCTGCGGGCAGCGCCGAGCCCTGCGGCCGCGGGGACAACCGCCTCGCATGGCCGCGGGTGCCCCTGGGCGGGAGGCACAGCCCGCGCTGCTGCCCGGCTCCGCGCTTCGCCGCGCCGGGCGGGGGGAGCAGCTGGTGCTGCGCTGCGCCGCGCCGGGAGGATTTAAAGCGGCGGCGGCGGCTGCTGCCCCCCTCTGCCTGGGCAGCCCGCCCTCGCTTCCCCTCCCCCGGCTCCCTCGCTGCTCCGCGGGAATCACGTGTTGTTCGGAGCCCTTTCCCCCTCCTCCTCCTTCCTCCGCCTCTCTCCGCCCCCCTCGCCGCCTTCCGCGCTCAAGCCCGCTCGCCGCTACCAGCAGCAGCCGCCGGGCCCCGCTCCCAGGCGCCGGGGGGATGTTGCCCCCGGCAGCACCACCCGGGCGGGCCGACGGCCGGAGCCTGCTGCCGGGAGGGCGGGCAGGGTGCTCCGCTCCCCAGTCTGAGCTTTGGAGCCAGGGGAAGGAGAGCGGGAAAGAGGACCGATATCCTTGCACGGCTCCGCGGGTAGCGGTGGTGCCCGAGCAGTACTGGGGCACCCCGCGGTCCTCGAGGTACGGCAGCCCCGTCTCCTGCCCCTCGCCGCTGCCGCCCGTACCGCGCGGTGCTGGACAGCTCCCTGCGCCTGACGCTGGGGGAAGGCGGTGCTCCTTTCTCGGGCAGTTGTTGCCGCCAGCGAACTTTCCCGACTGGCGTTCGGAAACTTAAGCTTAGGAAAAAACTGTTTTTAAAAGCTGGGAAGTCATGATGCTGCCATCGGTTTTCAGAAGCAAAAGTTCTTGCCTTTGTGCTCCCGCGAAGTCATGTCTAAAAAAGAAACATGGACATGCAGATTATGTCCAAAAAGGAAAAGAGGAAACTGATTTCATTCCCCTGTAGCAGCCCTGTGCTACAGGCTTGCAAAGGGAGAAGGGAGGGAGATAGAGGACGCGCAGCAGAGGAGCTTGGATACAGGATGGCGGCCTTGAAGACGAAGCAAGATGACTCCTTCCCAACTTTCCCTACCAATGGAGGCGGTTTAAAGACACCTGGGGAGTTTCATGGCAATAATGGAAACCCCACATAGTCCTTTCTCAGCAGAAAGGCTCCCAGGAAAAGTGATTATAGCTGTAGTGGTTTGTCCTACCTTCAGGGAAGGCAGCTTGTCATTACCTTTGTTCAAGCAAAACTTATTTTAAAGGGCAGCGATTTTAAGATAGCTTTTACTGTACTTATCCCCTGTATTATGACATATGTTTTACAACCTTATCCTGTTAAGTGTCTAAACAAGAACCCACTGGAGAGATTGGGAAGATTTGCACGGGTAGGAAGGAGCTTTTGAGCCTGGCCCTGGGCAGCACAAACCGTGTATCTCCTTTCAAGAAGGGGAGCAGGTCTGTGGCTAAGCATGCTGGTTTTAACAAGGGCATGACAGCCCTTTGCAAGGCATTGCTTTCAGTGTTGCCACCCTTCATTCTCTTGTCTCACCCAGTTTCTATTTCTTTTCTTTTATTTTTTCTTTTTTTTTTCTTATAAAAATATATATGAAGTAAGATAAGCAATGAATCTCCTTTCATCTTGCCATACTTTCCAGGGCTTGAAGCCTTTGGCTTGAAAGGATGCATAATAAAACCAGAGTCCATAATACCTTCTGTCACTTTATTAAATATTATGCCTAGATACAGAGGCTTTCTGCCGTCCTGGTGATGCCCTCAGCAGCTCTAGGGCAGGAACCAGACATGACTTCACCCGAGAGTTAATTCACACATGTGCTTCCAGATCCAATGTCCTCCTCTGTCTTTCCTCTTTTAGGGAATAAACAATATTCATCAATGTCTGAGTGCAGAGGCATGAGACAGTTACTCTGCCTTTTCCTTCTCTCTCTGAAGAAATCATCATTTTAACAGTTTCTTTGAGACCTGCACCACAAGCCCCTGCCTGCCCTTCAGCCAAGCTCCTGCTATTCAGGGGACTCAGGAATTAAGGAGTCTGGAGGGTGTCCTTTGGTGTTGAGCACTTTCCCTAGCACAGGGTACTCTGTGTTAAGATGTTATTTCTCTTCACATGCTTCAGTTTCCATTAAACTTCCTTCCTTCTTATTGATCATATCATACAGTCCTCAGTGAAGCAAACTTCTACTGGTTTCCTCGCTGATGCAGTTACAGTGACAATTGGGTAAGAGCTACATAGTTTGGCATTGAAAATGCAAATACATATTTATAAGTCTAAACTGCTAAACTACCAAAGTGTCAACTGGTTCCATGTGCAGTACTTCAGCTGTAGGGTAAGCAACTCGCCTTTGGGCATATTTGCATTTTATTCGGCAACAGGGAAAAATGGTCTCAAGATGACAAAACTGACACTTTTTAAGTCTTCAGTTTCCTCTTTATCTTAAAGTAGTACTTTCCAATGCAAATTTTCATTAATATTTGACAGAACTCTTGATTTACCCTTGCAGCATTAAAAATCCATGCTCCCGTGGCCGTATTCATTTTATATCTGTAATGTATGACCCTGAAATAGGAAGCGAAGTTCTTTGCCTCGGTGACTATTTCTTGGGTCAGGATCATTATAACTGGATGCACTCACATCGCAAATTAACTCTTCTCAAGAACGTAAAAGACATTTTCCTTCAGCATCTAGATGGTGAAGTTCACCATGCAGAGTAAAAAATGCAATTAGGGCTTCAAGTCTTCTTTTGCTTCAGCTTAAGCAGCACTTTGAGTAAACCTAGGCACAGTGTTGCTATTCACTGGCTATTCTGCTCAGCTACAATCTTTAAAACTTGTGGAAGCAAACCTGGTATCAGCCTGATCCAGTTACAAAGATGTCAGTAGTCTGCATACTGCAACTCTGTTTGGGATTCATGATATAAAATATGAAGAATTGGACAGAGGCACTACCTAGAAAAGTACCAAACACCTTCACAAGGTGTCTTGAGCTAAGTAAGAATGGGCAGCAGAAGATCCAAAATGATGCAGATCCTGGAGGTCAGTCTGGTGAGCCAACAAGTCATTCAGACCCTGGTTAATTATTCTAATTTTTGTTCCCTCTCATCCAGATACAGCCTTGGCTAAAGCTAAATACCACAAAGGGTTGGCTGCTTCATCTGACAGTCAAATGCCTTTGACAGCACATAGACATAGGCAGTTACAGCACATAACAGAACAAATGTTCTTTCATATATGTCTCATCAGCCCAATTTTTTAGTTGGCAAATTACTGGATGAATAGAAGTGTCTGCAAAATGTATAAGATTCACCAAAATAGTGCCTATGTAACCTTTCAATCATTACAACAGAATGCAATGTGTGCTTGTATATGCATACTTTGAATTCTTTTACAATCTCTAATGCATAATTGCTCTTCTAAGAAAATTATTTTGAAATGTACAAATATTTTGTACATTTTTATCTGTTTCTAAAACTTTGTCTTGATGCTACTAAGCAAAACTCACTATACTGAGTTCAGACAGAATGCATGGTCTTTATTTGCCATTATTTTATTGTTACGTTATTCTTTTATTTCCAAATGCTGATTTTCTGCAGTTTATAGAGCCTTGGAAGATTAAAATAACAAAAACAACTTCATCATAGTGCACTGCATTGTCCTATCTGCATGTGTTGAGAAAATGTTAGTCGCAGAGCTGCCAGGAGAAACTATTTGAATTAATCCCTCTTACGAATTAGTTGCATACATCACATATATATTTCATACTATTTCACCTATTACATGGCATGGCTTTTTATAATGATCTTTTTATAGTACCACTGAACCTATAAGTACTTAATTTTCTTTTAATAGAAAAGATTATTGTCCCCGGATCAATGTCTCCCACAGAGAAAGTAAACATCTGTTTTGCAAAGCATTTCTAAAGCAGCAGGAGACCATTATCCTGTGACAACATTCTATTACAATTACTTTATTGCAGTCAGGCAAAAAGAGTGATGTGTAGCAAATTTATTCTTTTTTTGCATTCTGCCAAACCTTCTTGTTCTTTATCCAATGACTTCCATCTGGAGTATTGTCTGGAAGGATGGCTGGGGCATTCTGCCATTTGTCATTAATGTTTTGGTGAATTATGATTGGCTTAAGGAGCAGATCAATTTTGTGTTTCATCTGCTCAGACATAAAGTTTATGTGGAAGATGCAGCAGATTCACATTGGCCAGCATTGGTGTTCCAGTAATCAGGTTATGTTTGAGTCCATTGCATTGCACGGTGTATTACTGAAGGTATAATGAGTCTATTTTGCACTGCAAGATATTACCTAATAAAGGCAGCAGAATCTGGGTCTTAATGCTCAAAAGATCTCTTTAATTTATGACCTTCAGCACACTTTTAAAAGTTTCATTTTTGTGGATGAGAAAAGCAAAGCAGTGGTGACTGATGCGATGAGTCTCACACCACACAGCAGATCAATAGCAGCATCAAGAATTCCTTGTTGCCTAATATAAGTTCAAGACAACTTTATTCAGAATAAATTGGCTTGAAACATGAATGGCCAGCATCAGATCCATTCATAATTCCAGGGATTTCACTATATCAGCTTCCCAAACAACTGAAATGGGATGTCAAGGCTGCGGAAGGAGATACGTTATATTGACAGCACCACTAATTCACAAAAATCAACCAACCAAACAAAAAAAGGCAGAGGAAGCTTTGCTGAGGGAGTGAAAAAAAAATATAAAAAATGCCCAAATACCAGTGCTTTGACTCAGGTGTTTAGGTCAGTTTGAGGCTGCAGATCTCAGGGAGAACTTCTGACTGCACACAGCTTCAATTTATTGTCTAGAAGGAGCGCACAGCTGGCTAAACATTCAGACTTAAAGATTTATAAACTGTAAAGGAAAATAATAGAACACCACACTCAAAACTTCTTATTTCCATTTCACTTGCACAGAGAGGCAGATTTACTGAATTCAGCACTGGGTGAGGTAAATTGAACCTTTTCTTGATGAGTTCTGTGTCCTGAGTATTTTACACTGAGGACAGCAGGTGATGAAGGCCCCAGGTAACAGAGGTCCCATGAGGTCTGTCTCAGTTACTTAGAAACCAGATCCAAATTCTTTTAAAACCAAAACAGAAAGTTGTTGATGGGCATCTTGTCTGGTCTAGGTCTTCAACACCACAGCATTCTTTGCAACTTAGTCAAGCCATTGTTTATAGAAGAACAGCTCTCTACAGAAGCCACTTTGTTTTCACTCTGGCAACCATATACATCCCAGATAGACTTCCCTCTATGAGCAGTTTCTGTAAAGATATTGATGTCACCAATAAGGTTAATCCAAAGAAAATACACTGGTAGCTACATACAGGATTCAAGTAAATTTCCTTTCAAGCATCCTCTGTTTTTTCTAGACTTCTGTAGGAGCTCCCTGAACTCTTTATACATCATGAGAACTCACAATGGCAAGGACTTTTAAGAGCATCTTATGTCCTGCACAGGAGGCTGAGTTAAACCAGGACCCTTATATTTCTGAAATGGCTTCTAGGACTGCCTCCTGTCCCAAGGGAAAGCAGATCTGATGCCCATGAGGCAGGATGCTCTTCATTTCCCTATGTTCTAGCTTGCTTGTAGAAATTCTACTTGGTGGTCTCTCACATAGCATATAGTGGTTTCTGGGCAGCCCTGTGGGGTTCACTGGCCTGGGAATGGGCCAGGAAAGCATAGAGTAGCACCTAAAATGAAGTCAAGGAGTTGGCAGATAAGTCCTAGGAAAACTAGGGTAGTCATGAAGTACTGAACAGGTTTTACCAGGTTTGCACCTGACCTTATGGAAGAGCAGTTTGCAAGGCAAGCAGTGCAGCACAGCATCTGGGAGATGACCACCTGCAGCAGAGCTTGCATGAGGAGAGTTTTTTCAACCAGCTCGTTCAGGACCTATCTGGGAGTGTGATAGCAGGTTCTCCCAAAGGATGCCAAACCAGTGTGTGTAGTACACAGTATTATACTGCGTCTTCTTCAGTGTCATTTGAGCAAGCTGGTCTTTTCCACAAATATTATACTCTTATTACAGTTCATCTCTTCACAAATTGGCACCTTCTACCCAATGTTTTCCAATTTAAAAATTTCAAAATTTAAATCACTGTCGTTAATGTACTTTTGCCAATTGGCCTAAGATTAACTCACACTGACATCTTCTCTGATTGCTTTTTCTTTTTTTTATTCTTAATGACAGGAAATCCCACAGTATTTTACCCAGACTTGTTTAAAAGTGAGACCTCATTTCATATAATGAGTGGGAACATTTTCTTTTAGAAGCTTCTTTGCATCCTATAATGGATGAACTGATTAATATATTGTATGCAATGACTTGCTGCTGTGAAGCACTAAAAGGAATAAATAGGTTTTACTTATATACAGTTTCAGAAACAAGAGATGAGACCATGCTCATACCTGTGGATGAAGACAATAAGAAACCATTAAGATAGTACTTGATCAGATAAAAAATATCTACATTATTTACCTACAGGATATTATTCGTAGAACACGGAGTCAGCCAAAATGTTGTCCAAATGAAAGATTCTATTGAGCTTCTAGATAAAATCAATTGTAATAAAATCTACTCTATTTCACCCAAAGATGGCAAATGATCTTGTTCTAAAAACAATTTCTGCAAGCAGGAAAATGTATTGTACATAGCTCCTACAATGCTAGTACTACTGTCCTCGCCTCTTTCACTAGTTACATTTTCAAGTGAACTTCAGTCTGTCTCTGCTTAGTAGTGCATAGCAGTTTTAAGTATTTAGTAGTGTTCAGGAACCTTCCTAGATGTTCAGCCATCTAACCTACTGATGTACTGACTAATTGTATAAAAGGATTCTAATATTCTAGAGAAACTTTTGTGAGAGTTGCAAAAAAGGGTGACTTTAATTTTTAGCATCATTTCAGAATCCACTTTTCTGTTTCTTCTGTTCTTCCATGTGTCTTTAGTCCTTGAAAACTTAACTGCTCTTTTTACTTCATTCTTCACTTTCACTTGGCTCCTTATTACAAGGCTACAGGCAAATAACAAAGGTAATTTTTATCCATCATTTAGTTCTTGTCACTTTGTTTTGGTGAAGGAATACAAATTTCAAATATGAGCACTTGTGCTACTCAGAGCACTGTCACTCTTGCTGATGTTACTTATCACTACTCTTTCACATTCCAAGGTTTCTTGTGTTCTTTGCAAAACAGATCATCGGTTCCCAGAGGAATATATCTATGCAGAGAGTAGTGTGAATGATAATGGGAAAGCTGTGCACTGGAAGTGTTTAAATAAGTATATTTTATAATAGTAACACAACTGGAAGCAAACAAACAAATATAAATACATGTACGTAATTTCAGCTTCAGAATTTGAGTTGGACCCTGTGTACGTTTAGTTGAGGGAGAGTGGGAGAAGACAAACATACAAAAAAATGAAAATATAAGGAGGGAAAGCACAATCTTTTTCTTTTTGAAAAACTCCTAATTGATTCTCAAGTGCTCTTTCATGTCCAGCAAAGGTAGGTTACTGTGAGGGAAGCACGTATCTGGAGGGGGCTGCAATGTGTTTGCCATAACATTAATATTTCACTTCTGCAGCATGTTTCATTTCCAAACTTCTCAAGGCTATTTGCAGGCAATTACAGAACAAATGTCTGTAAGTGAATAAGCTTGAGCAAACAACCACATTTTCATGGTGGACATAAAAGCACTATGGGCCAAATCCACTAGGTTTTGTCCCTACTGATACTGGCTGAGGTGCTCGTCACCTTACAGGAATTCCTCAGGACTTCTCTGATTCAGGCCCTGGGTGAATCAGTCTCAACATCTTTTACAAGAAAATTCACAGGCAAGGTGCATACTGCTGTAGTAGGAATTTAACTGCCGTAGCAATGCAAAAATAAATTCTAGATACCAACAACATTTGTTGTTAAAGGAATAATGTTTTGAAAACTGGTCTGTAGATAAATAAAACAGATACGCAAAGTATTTTTACAGAAAAGTACCAAAAGCCTAAAACAATGGAACTGAGTTTTAAGAGAATGGTATGTAACACAAGCTGGTAGGTAAACCATATTTTGGTAATTCTTTTCAAACACAAGGTAGATCTAAGCTGTCACTGCAGCCTGGTTTACAGAGGAAGTGAACATTGCAGTTCAGGTCACTAGTAAAGTATTTTATAAAGTGAGTTTTTCACTTCATTCTTTATTTAGCAGAAGTGAAAAATATGTTCTGTAAAGCAATGATAATTTGATTTCAAAGAGGTGAAAGTGCTCATATAGGTGGTTTGAACTATTTTTAGTACTAATCTGTGCACAGTACAAAGTTCCTGTAAAATATCATGCCCTGCTTTTACCATGAATTGAAATGTGTGCCTGCTGTATCACCTCAAACTGTTTTTCCTTCATTCAAGTGGGTCATCTTCAAATAATGTCATACTTTTCATCCACTCACAATAGTTTAATGCTTTACATGATTAAAAATGAACGAGGTGTCAAAAATGTTAAAAAAGAATTTCTTTGCTGGTTGAGTAGAAATTAAATGCATGAAAATGCATTCCAGCAGAAAAAAGCGAGTTAACATTGAAAACATCCAAACTACCACACTTCCCCAGATTCTGAGAAGCACCTTGAACTCATTGCAGGTGAAAAGTAAGAAGTTCATGGCATTGCAGACTTAACCTATGCAGTTCATCATAAAGCAGAATAATTTTCCTTACCACAAACGAATTAAAATTGCTTAATGCATACAAGATTTGAAAATGAAAGAGAAATATGTGAAACCATATTCAGACAAATTAGAGAGACATGAATAAGAAACACTGATTTTATTGCAAATTATATGAAAATCAAGAATCTGAGTTGTTCTAAAACTAGTATAGCCCACAAGTGCTTAAATAAACAACTTTTTAAAAGAAATCCAGAAATAAATAACAGAAGCACTGTGCTACTGTCTGTGGTAACTTCCTCCCTGTCCGTCCTCTCCTGTTCTGTTCTACTCCCTATTATTTATAAAAAAATCAACATATAGCTCTTCAGATATTGGAAGCAATAACATTTCTATTCAAGCAGACCTGTATAAGTGTACAGATATATAAAACAGAAGCAAAAGCTGTTATTCTCTTAGTAGTAAGGCAAGTGTCCCTATTATTTTCAAGCAAAGCAATTTCATCATAATTTGAACACTTGAAATACATATTAATTTTCAGGGTAATTGGGTTTCATATAGTGTATAGGGTCTTGTGAGGGGTCTCTACTGAATGAAGTTTCAGCTTTGATGAAATAGAAATACAGTGTTAAAGACAGGCAGAGAGACAGATTTGATGTTACAAGGAGCATGTTAGAAATGGAGAGGTAACTATAGATATAGAACTTATCAAAGGGGAAAGTTCTACCAGTTAAAACTTGCCAATCTTGAGTGAGCTTCTCACGTCTTCTGGATTTTATTGGAAGATGCCAGATTATGACTTTACATGAAACGAGAAGCTACTCCAAGGAAATCTCTATTTCCTGTAAACTTCATCATCTTTTGTGGGCCCTACCAGAAGCTGAGTAGCTGTTTGTAATTCCACATCAAGAAATCTAGCAGTATAAAACTTAACTTTGCTAGCAAATTCTGGGAAAAAACTAGGGCACTGTAAACTTCAATGAGCATTGCAACTCTCAGGTTCTTCTTAATTTCTTGGGCTTAAAAAGAGAAGTTGACTTAGAAAGGGCCACAAGATTTGTGCTCTTCATTTCTTCTTCTGAAATCTTTTGGATTCTTTTACTGTTGATGGGAGAGCAATGTGCATAATGCATGCATAAGACTCTATATTGAAGACAACACTAATAATAGAGTTTCATTATTTTAGAGGACTGGAATTTATGAGGTTGGAGTGGGTTTTTTCTGGGTAAGAAAATGAAGATGACTAAAAGAAGGAAAGCCAGGCTCTACTGGGAACAACCGAACCATTAGCATGAAAGAAACAGGATTCTAAAAGATGAGGTGATAAACATTTTAATACTATGGAAGTTTTGCATAATCTTGGTGGAAATGAGAAGAGCAACAAGCCACAATGCTTGCAAGGACGAAAACAGAGGCAGCAATATTCCTCTTCAGTCCTGGAGAAATCAAGTTGATGGAAAAAGGAGATCCCATTCCCACAATATCAGGGAGCACCACTGCTCAGCTCAGCATCACAGCCCAAGTCTGGGGATACAGTTTGGAGCCAGGTTTCATAAGAAGAAGTAGGGCTGTTCCTGCTTTATGCGGCTCCTGGGATGCAAACCCACCCATGCCTATTACAGCACCCAGCACCTTCCAGCTACCCACCGAGCGCCCTTACAGGTGCTGCAGCCTCAGATGTCCTGCTGTATGGTTTACACTGCCAGGCTCGGTGCAGCAGAGAGAAAGGAAAGATATCACTGCAACTCTAGGGGAGGCAGGATTCCTCCCATTCCTGCTCATCAGCATTTCTGCACCTTTGTGGCTCTCAGATTTCACACCCTGTACATTGTATGGCTGTCCTGGGTTCAGCAGTAGCAGTCATTTTTCTCTTTCTTAGTACCTGGTGCAGTGCTGTGTTTTTGACTTTCAGCCTGGGAACAGCGCTGATAACACTGATGTTTTTAGTTGCTGTTCAATAATGTTTAGTCTGATTAAGGACTTTCTGAGTCTCATGCTCTGCCAGGGAAGAGGGGAAGCCAGGAGGAAGCAGAAACAGGGCCCCTGACCCAAACTGCCCAAAGAGGTATTTCATACCACAGCACGTCATGCCCAGTATATAAACTGGGGGCAGTCACCCAGAAGGGTGAGATCACTGCTCAGTCAGGCTGGGTATTGGTCAGCGGGTGGTGAGCGGTTGTATTCTCTTCCCTTGTTATTTCCCTTATCATTGTTATTATTGGTGGTAGCAGCAGTGGTTTGTGTTATACTTTAGTTACTGGACTGTTCTTATCTCAGCCCGTGGGAGTTACATTCTTTCAATTCTCCTCCCTATCCCTCCGGGAGCAGGGGGGAGGAAGGGAGGGAGTGAGAGAGAGACTGTGTGACTAGGCTTAAACCACAACAATGGCTCTCCCAGGGGGGCTGCGCATCAGTGTGAGACACACAGCCTTCATGTCTGTATATAATCCTATAATGATAGTATTACTGATTTCAACAGAGAAAGACATCTTTTCTGACCTCACCTTTCCTTCTGAGAAGAGAAAGTGATTGAAAGTTATGTAAGTAAAATAGACCTGTGCTGGCTGGGGGAGCCACAGCTGTGTCACACCCTAGCACACACACATCTATGAAATAAATTCCCACTCAGTCCTCTTCTCTCTGCTGTCTCCTTTGCCCTATCGTATTTAGCACACAGATGAAAGCACTCAGTAAACAGGAAAAGGACAGCACAAGGCATCATGTGGCCCATACCTGTAGCATTTAAAAGCATATACCCCTCTAAGCGGGCAGCAGCTAAAATCTAGGTGCAGAGTCAACTCCTAGGTGTTTCAGCAAGGCCAGGATGTAACCTCATCAGTCATCAGGGAAATGAAGATACCCAAACTATAGCAACTCTAAAAACACTGGAGTAAAATGTGATGTTCTACAATTGACAATATTGACCTTATTGAGCAAACACACCAAGCAGCTGTTCTCTGGGATACATTTATATGAACATACATCACATTTAGTGTAATGTATAGGACTCATTCAGGTTCTGAACAGTTTAAGCTTTTATTTTACAAAGCATACTTCCATTCCTCCTGGCTGTGAAGATAACCTTCAGGCCTAACCAACACAGGAGTTCCAAGAGTTATGAATTCCCCCACTTCCCATTACTCCTACTGGCATACTACCTTCAAAGTCTCAGTAATATTTTAAGGACTTATATTAATTATTTCATTGAACAAAAATTCAGTAAATAAAAGAAGACTCAAAATTGCTGCAGAGAAGAGGAAGAGGCATACACAGAGAAAAGAGAAGCAGAAAATGAAGATATGAAAGGCAGAGATAAAATAGGCAGAAACAGCAGTCCTTGGTGTGAGCATCCTTGTGCCCCAGACCCACACACTATAATGTAATGGTCTGAGCCAGTAACAGGTAAAGATAAAATTTAAACATCCACTGACTCATTTGGCCACAAGCAAAAGCCTGCAATGTGGGCATTTACCCTTCAGCTGGTATGTTCCCTGCTCTTTACAGTGAGTGCACAGAAATAGGCACTTCTGGGGGAAGGGGATCATGTAATACTAAAATAGATGGCTACAAATAGGTCAAGTGAATCACTTCTTGAAAATATTTACATCTCTTGATCAACTCTGAAATGAACCTAGGGTGACTCGTTTCATTGTATATGCTTATACCAGAGATGGCTGTAATTGGATGAGATGATCCTACCTACAACCACTATGCAAAGACAAGATCCTTCTCTTCATCTTTATATGGAGCCTTCATGAGGACGGTGGGAGTTCCTTTGTGGATTCTTATTGCAGGTCACAGACTGAATTTTGATCCCCCCTACCAAATAAATGGCATTAAGAATATTTATTAGGTAATAAAAAAATATATTTACTGCAGTCAGATACTAAATTAGCACCTAAAAAACAGTATAATGCCTGAGATGTTTTAGATCAATGCAAATATAAGTACTCAAGCCTCCATAGTTCACATGTGGTTAGTTTAATGGAAGCACCGCAAACGCGCAGAGAAATACTATGGTCGGTCCTGAGAGAGGACGAGATTTGGGGCATACTAATATTTAAAATTTCTCTGTGGATGGAAATACTGACGTTTTGTAAGGAAACCAAACATTTGACCATTGGTAGGTGTTTCATTTTGACAGTGACACTCAAACACAGAGACTGATGAACAGTATGAAAGGGAAGGCTGCTGGGGTGCTTCTACTCCCATTAAGTATATTTTGTGCTTAATGAAGTGTCGAGTCCTCAAATAGCTGCAGCTCTGCTGTTTTCTGCTGTTCTAGCAATTACTGGGAAAGGGAAAGTTGTGTCCAACTGCTACCACTTGGTAAGGACAATACTGCCCATCATTTAAAGCAGATCAATAACAGTTTTGAAGCTGCTTTGTCATTAGATAACATATGGTGGTGAGCAGCATCTCTGAAGCAAAATATCACCATCACCATTCAGCCGTGCAGCCTGGCATCCACATGGCTTGTTTTGGAAAGGTCAGCATGCCACAGCCAGTTGCCAGGAGAAGCGTTTCTGCTGTCTTCTGCTGATTTCATGTGCTCTGCAAGGACACAGCACAAGTTCCTTCTTGCCGCAAAAAGGAGCTTCCAGGGAGCCTGAGACCTCCACATCGTGTTGGTGCTGCTGCTCCTGGCAGCAGCCCAGAGCAGGTGGGCAGGAGGATGGAGAGTTACCAGGATGGAGAGTGACCAAGCTGTGCTTGGCCAGACTCCCACTGTAGTGCATGCACCACAGTGCATGCACACTTGGGGACACTGGGGACAGCCAGCTGAGAATGGGATAGCTCCCAGCCCTGTGACCTCCACCACAGCCTGGCAAAAGTGTTCCATCCTCCTACTTTTCTCCCAAGTGGCTGCACATTGCTCTCTGGTGTAGCAATGCTCTTTGTTAAGTTTTCCCCTAAGCTGCTAAAGAGCCATTTACTGTTTTATCCTAGTGACAGAGCATATATCAGGTAATATCAAGTAAGCATACAAGCAAAGGACCAGCAGGCGAAAAGAGGGAAAAAAGCGTGCCTCTTTCCTTTTCTTCAGTGCAGGTAGATGCCAGCAGCTGAGAGGAGGTGCTGTGTCAGGGAACAGCCATTTTCCTTGGCTCACATTAACCTTCCTGCTAGCTACTTCCCTGCCAAGAGGGAGCTGCAGAAAAAAAACCAGCCAAAGAAGCAAGTCACAGTTCTTCAACAGCCTTCATGTTAGTGGGAACAAGGGAATACTTGCAGACAAGGAAAGGCAAGGCAGGGTTTGGAGCAAGAGGACAACAGCTGACTATGGGAGTATTTGGCTGCATGACAAACTGTGTAAAATTAAATGGATGGAAATGGGTGGCAGGAGAAGGAGAAAAAGAGTAAGAATCCCTAGGAAACAGGAACACTATTTCTCAGTAGGAAAGAGAGGTCTTAGTTTCCAAACCAGTGTCAGGGAAGAATCAGAAGTGAAAATACAGCTTCTGATAGACAGTAATACTTTTAATTTCACAGAGTTTCAAGTGAACTGGAAAGGGGAAATATAATTTCCTGGGGTTTTTTCCTACAATTTTCTTTTAGGATATCTATTGCAATTCCTCTCATCATGCCAGGCAAAGTCCCAACAAGGCTTTATTGCCTTGATATTTTATTGTACCATTACACTTAGGATGACATAAGCACATGGCACAAAATCTTTTCTGCTCTAAATTCTTTATATTCTGGGTCACCTCGGATAAAAGCTCAATCATAAACTTATTCAAAGCAAAGATTCCCATGGATTTGAATGGTCTTCTGGATCAGACTTCATGTGTATAAACTGAGCTGGGGAAAACAAAGCAATACCAGAGATGATAAGCATGTTTTCAAAAGGAATCTCATCACAGGAGTGTTTGGAGCATCAAGGCTGAGCAATGGAAGTGATTTTGTGTTATAACTGAAGAGCCACAGAGAAGCACAGAGGGGAGGGACATGACAGGGAGGGAGCCACAGGTTTTCTTTTCTCCTCCCACAATCCAGTAACAGGTTTAAAACCTGAGATTTCTGCAGTGTGTATGAAAAATGAATAAGTAAATATTTTGCACCTGTGTATCATGTCTTTTCATTTAAGGTTCCAAGATCAATCTTAGAGCTTCAGATAGAGCCGTGAGGATTGCAAGCTAGTTAAAACCAAACCAACAAGCCTAAACTTCAGATCTTATTAAAGCAACTAATAAATTGTAATGCCGTTGTCCAAATGAACCACTGCCATGAGAAAGACAGAAAGGCAGTCAGGGTTTGTTCAGAATGTAATTCCAACATCATAGGGCACAGTGCAAGTTCCTTCGAGGACAACCGGGGCAAATGGCACAATATCCATGTTAATAAATGCATTTCCTACTTGATGGAATTCCCAGCTACAACTCAAACGTGCTAGGGCCAGACCTGCTTCTGTGGTTGTATTGGAGCCACCACATGTTCTGTCATCTTCCTGGGTTGGACAGCTGCTGGAGTAAGACCCAGTGAGGGCACAGACAGTCATGCCATGCAGTCATAGTGGTGGAAGATCTTGAGAACTGGTCCCTACCAGGGAGGTTATGTCTTTAGTGCTGGGACATACTAAAGGGATATGACTTTTGCAGGATTCAGATGACAGCAGCCCATTAACTCCAACCCCTTGGGCATAGTTGTCTCACTTTTCCACAAGTGTCAAAGGGGGCAATCTCTCTATAACAGTAGGCTTGCTCTTGTACAACAACAGTGTTAAGAGCAAATTAAACCTATTACATTATGTTAGAAGGAAGTCAGATTGACTTTTGCACTGTAGGATTACTGTGTAAAAAACTAAAAATGTTTTGGTGAAGTTTGTAGGTGTTGTAAAAATGAAGGGCTATTTTTAACTTCATAAAGTCCTGAAACAGAGACAGAAATTTGATTTGCCCTAGTCAGATGAGATTTCCTTGAGGAAATAGGAGGTATTGTTCACATGCGCCAAAATCCTGCTGCATTTTCCCCCATGCCTCAGTCAGGCAGATAACACATGCTGGTCTTCAAGAAGTGCTCATGTATTTGGTACCTCCTTGAGCAGAGAAGTGCTCCAAAATGCTAGTGATGTCATGCTTGTGGATACATGCGGCTGACAGAGATCTGACAGACTGCAATTGTATGGAAAATGTGGATACTGTGATATTTGCCTTTCTAGTTAGGCAGCTCCATTTTGTATTGCATCACACACCCTCATCTGGCACACCATAAATTACCATCATCTGCCCCTGGGTGAGTGTCCCCTGCCTTTGTGACTGACAGAGTGCAGAATACCAACAATGAAACAAACACCTCAAACAGGTCGATCTGGCTTTTACCTGCAGCAGTTAAAAATCAGCAGAGAGATCTGAGCCCAGCAGCAGCACAATGAATAACAGTGAAGTTCCTTGCCGCTGGGAGGAGATGAGATGTTTCCCCCTTTTGTGCTTGGCTGCTTTTTGCATGGCAGCTTTCACCTGTATCTGGTTTTTTGTCACGGAATTACTAAAACACAGCCAACCAGCCACCACCAGCAATCAGCAAACTACACTGGTAATGAGCTAAGGGCAAAGGTACAATGTTGAGGGAGATGTTAATATTGAAGGAGACATCCTGCAGCTCACAACTGCACATTAGGCTGACACCACGTTTTTTGAGAGAGAGTATGCCAGGTGAAGGCAGAGCTCTTCACCATGTGGTGCATACAGCTGAGTGTGAAAAGCCCCCAGGTAACCTTTAACTATCCACTGGCTTGCTCTGAACATTAAAATACCATTTAACAGTGTATGAGACCAAATCGGGCCAGCCAGCTGAGGGTCACTGCCCTGCTGCAGGCTGGGTCAGCCCTGCTGGCTGCCAAGCATGAGATGCTCCTCATTACACTTGTTCCAGTTTCATTCTGTGCTGGGGGAATTCTTCTTCCCTGAGCAAAAACTGATGAAATGTTCTCTCCACCTTGGTTTTGCCTTCCGGCTGTTCACTTTTCCCTTCTCTTCTCAGTCAGATCCCCCCAGGCTCCTCTGTGCTCATTTTCTGTTCCCCTCACTTCTGCCCTGTCTTTCCACCTCAGACTCTCCTTGCAGTGAGACACTGCTGCTGCCTGCCCAAAATCCTGCTGTCGCTCCCCTACCCCCTTGCCATCACCCCAGGCTCTTCTCTGCTGCCCACCAAAGCAGAGAGGCTGGTGTGAGGGAGGAAAGAGGCTTCTGCCTGCCACAGGCTGCAGAGAGGGTGGAAAGCTCCCATGCCACTGAAAGTACCGACAACCTCAGTGAAACAAAGTAATGTCGGTGCCCTTCTTCTGCAAATGGCTTTGGCAAAGATCCCTCCAGAAGATTATCAGATGGAAAATGTCTTTTGTGAGTGTCAGAATGGCACCAGGCATCCAAGCCCCAGCACTCACCTCTCTTTTATGGAGCCACAGCCATGGACTAGCCTCTAGAATGGCACCTTTCTCTTGTCTCTGTGTTTTAAGTACCCAAACATCTGCTGGTATCTGACTTTTGTGTTGACACGTCAGCAAAACATGGATTACAAGGGGGACACACTTCCTCTGCTGGAGGAGAAGCCTCAAATGGGACTACAGGGCTGTGGCTGACATGAGCTTTGGCATCAGTGAGGAAACTGCTCTGAAGTTAATCCAGCCTGCAACAACATTTTTTAAAGCAAGTCTTGGGACAGGAGGTGCTTAGAGAGAGGAGTGAAGAAAGCACAGTCCATAGTGGTGGTGCAATAGAAGGTTACCTGCCTACATGGACTATGGCTCTTCAAGAGGATTAATTAAATCAGACTAGAAGGCAGACCCTGTGGATTTCTAAGTGAAGATATCTACCAGCTGCTTGTCATATACGACTGAAAAATGTCTTACACCCTGATTTGCTGTTTACTGCTTCTGCAAAAACAGGGAAATTGTTTCCAAGCACATTACTTGGCCAAGAGAGAATTTGGTCTGGGTTTCCTGAGACCAAAAGTTCCAACACCTCAAGAATTCATGCCCTGAGCTATGTTTGAAATAGATGGAAGGGTGAATAGAGGTGATATGGGGGCTAGTCTCTCCTTCCAAGTAAATCTTAATAGAAGGCAGGCAGCAGTCCATAGCAAAACACATTGACAGCAATGAGCTGCCCAGGCATCTCTCACCTTGGGAAACAGACCATGCTGCTGAAACCGTTCATTGGAGCACTAAGGAAGAAACAGTCATCAACTAGAATCTTACCTCTGGAAACCCATCTGAGAGCTTTGCTTGTTACAGCAATATCACTTTGTTAGCCTGATTTTCAAGTAAGGCATGTCATATGCTATTGCACTGTCTGTGTGAGGGTGTGAACCTTCCTATGCCTCCCAATAACCTCTGAACCCAGTGGCCAATTTTTGACAGGTAGGAAATGGAAAAGGCACGAAGATATCATGATAAAAGCAGCTTGGCAAAGGAGGGAGGCTTTGCTGGTGCCCTGACCAACTAAATGGTCATGAATGGTCAAGGCAAGGGCTCATGAATTAATAGTCACCGCAGCTTTGTAAGTCAGCTTTCCTTTGTCCTGCTCACACTATTACTTGTTTTGATTCTGTGGCTAACTGTAATACACAGTCTATGCCAAAATGCTGCCTTCTCTAATCACCTCTCAGGGCTTTAGTCAACCTTCTGGTCAAGTTGTACTGACATTTGAAATGTATTATATCTGATCAGCATGCTTAGATGATGTCTCTTACAGGCATAAAGTTACTTGTAGTGCTGAGGTAAGAGCCTGGAATGACCACATGCTAGGAATATATGGAGACTTATAAGAGGCATGCATGAAGACAGCATGGAAGAACAAACTTTGAATATTACGCATGAGCTCCTGGAAATGGGCTTTGTGCAGAAATATAGCTTTTGTGCTCATGAGGGCTCCATAAAGCCCGTAGAGCTCCTGTCCTGTGTCAGGACAGCTCAGTGCTCTGGGGATAAAGGGTAACTTTCATCCTTAGGCAGGCTGGCACGTTGTATGCCTATAATTATAAGCAGCAGCAGGGGCAGAGCTGGTGCAACGCCTTCCTTAACAACCAGACAAGACCTGCTTGTTTGGAGTCAAAGTTATCCATGTGCTACCCCTTACTACAAGAATAAGATGAACCTGTCAGCATCACATGAGTGTTTCTGATACCTGAAGCTGTCTAAATTGTCTATGTTTAAGGAACTGAATCACAATCCAAATAACTCTATGTCAATTCATCCAAATAAAGGCACATAGTACCAGCTGAGATGCATTTCGAGGCTTTTATCTGAAAAATAATCCATTTTTGAGTGTCTAACCTTACAGCTGTGGTCTAGACTGCTCTCTCCATGCTCACCAGGAGCAGTGCATAGCCGCAGAGCCCTTCTAACGGCAATCCCACTTCACTGAGCTGTCAAAAACAGCCCAGGCAAACACATATGAGGCTACCACATCACTGCCACTTCAGCCTATCCAACCAGCTGGCTCAGCATCTTCCAGACACTTCCTCATCCCACAAAACTGTAAGCTCCAGAGTCAAGCAGGGAAGGGCATCAGCATGGCGGATAGGAGATTTGCAGGAAGCCAGCTGGGATAGATACTTTAAAATTTATCTTTTTCCATATCTCATAAAAGCATTATTTCCAAGATATAGTCTGAATTGCTGTTCCTGGGCCACTAGTGAAAAGCAGACAAGGCAAATGCTCTGCTGTGGGCACCGCTTCTCCCATTGCTTACACAGACCTTTCCAAACTTTCTTCCTTTTGCTTGCAAAACAGGAATAGAAGTAAGTGAAGGCTGTAATGGACAGGCCCTGTTACTGAAAGAACTGAAATATTACTGTTCTACACTAACATTGCCTCACTTACTTTGTGCATTACTTATAGAGACTCGGCTGCCAAGAAGTTATAGTTTAAATTCAACAGCAGCAGTTCAATAGCTATTTTGTTCCTTTAACTCTCATTGGCTCCTCACTACAGGCCTTCCCTGCCCTCATGAGGTGCAGAAAGGCCAGCGGAGCTTGGGTGGCTTCTTTATTAAAGATTGATAGAGCGGGTTGGCGAAGGAGGAGTCCTTCCTGCAATTTTAGTAAATGAAGCTTGCTACTGTGGAAGATGTTCTGCAAGTAAAACCTGGCTTGACCTGAATGCACGAACTCTTCAACTAAATCCCATCAGGTTTGCATACACCCTATGGGAGCCTCATTCTGAAAGTGGAGTGTTAATACAACATCATAAAAAGTTGTCTTCCCTCTGGATTGGTCTATGTTTATTCGCACATTGAATGCATGAAGGTTCATAGAAATAGAATACATAGATCATTTCCAAATTAATCTCCAGACTCCCATTAGCCTCTAACTTCAGTTCAAATAATTGATCAACACTATCCAACTAATGCAGTTAAAGTGTTCCTCATTCCTAATTCATGTCATTCCATCTTTGTAAATTCATGATGATGTTCCTAGCAAGAACTTTAATACTGCCATCTAAATGTGAATAGAAAAATGGTCTCTTTAGGAAAATCCAAGTGTATTTGTTAAGGATTACTGTTAGTCCATTCTGAGAAATGGTGACACGCCTTGTGCCAGAATCAGATGTATTCTTTTCAGTAAATTAGATATTTCTGCACTAATAAAAATCAGCAATAGCAAGAATGATGGAGAATGTTGAAGAGAAACATGCAAGATACACTAGACTCAGTTCTCACATCAGCCGAATATAAGTAACCTTGGAACACCCCTGTGGGAACCAGCTAGGTTATGACAACATTGTTTCTGCAGTCCCCAGGCTTCAGCTTTAGGGTGAAACAAGCAAGGAACAATGAGCAGCATTAGACTGCTCTGCCAGCCTCATTCTGTCTTGTTCTTTTCCTGCAGCCAAGAGCTATTCTGAAGAATCTCTCAGGAGGCACATTGCTCATAGTTGGTGGGTGCAGGGCTGTAAGCCAAGCCAAGCCAAGCATCCTTGCAGTAGTGCATTCAGTATCTGTATCAGACTTTGGGTTTGCAACTAATAATTAGCCTGCCTGCTCTTGGCAGATGACTTCAGTGAAAGTCCTGCAAACTGGAGGTTAAGTAGTCATGCATAACTTGAGTGAGGTTCTTCTTAAGTTGACCTCTATTGAGCTGTTCACAGAGACAAGGTGAAACTTGTGCTGCAGCAGCTACAGTTGAGTGGCTGCAGGGTTTGGGACCTTGTGAAATCAGAAATTGGTTCAATATTTTCACAACGCTTCACATTTTTACACACACACAGATGTACATATGCAACCACTATCAACTTCAGAGGATTTAATAGTGGGGTTTTGTCATGGTTATTGGCAAGATAATAACTATAATATAAAAAAAACAATATAATTATAGCACAAAAAGTACAGAACTCTGTAGACTTTTTTTGTCAAACTTTCTTACAACCCTGCATGTTATTTGTGTTAAATGTGAAACTTAATTAGCAATCAGAATTCTAGGTCTCTCTTTTCAATTCTAAACCTCCAGTACAAAATATTTTTAATATCTTTTGTTTCCTTCTTTCCAGTATGCAAAGTGAACCACTGAAAATTCAACCTTATACTCAATAGATCTTTCTTGAAAATATGTTGAAAAGCCTATAATTATTTAGATTTTAGTTCATAAGTATTTAAATTACAGAGGCATAAAAGAGCGCAAACCTAATTAATCATATTTTGACTAATAAAATACTGTAAAAGGTGATTTATGATGTCTGCATATAAATGGGTATACTGGTAATTTAGGATAAGTGAATGGTTTTCTATATGAATCAAGTTTAAGGGCAATAAGCAGCTAAGAAAAGGAAAAAGGTTAACACACTGCAATCACCAACAAGCCCTCCATTAGTCAGGTCTGCAACAAGGTGAGTTCAGCCTATGGGAGAGAGTATTCTTGTAAATGCAGATTGTTCCCATGCAAATGCAGAAACAACAGCACCACGATTAATAACAGTGTCAGTGTGACCCAGTGTGAGCAGCTACTTACGGGCTGGAAATCACATCGAGTTCATAACAACATTAAGGTAAAAATGTGTTCCAACCTGTATAAATTCTTGCCTTACACTTTTCTTAGCTATCATCCATGCTGGAATGAGGTGACAGAGATCATGACAACTAAGCAATTCATTTGAACTGCTCATTTGTTCAGAGAGGAAGATAAGGACACTTTAAAGTGTCATTTTAAAAGACTTACTTACATTCCTGTGTCACAAAGCAATGGCTTGTCAGGGAGCTATGGCTGGAGATCCAGGGCTGGGTGATTGCATGAAGGGCTGCTCCACTGTACTTGGGGCAGATGGATAGACCCTATTGTTCAAGCAGGCAAGAAATAACTGCTCAAGTTGTACACTGGAATAGGCTGTCTACAGAGATTCCAGGGTCTCCCATCAGGAAAGATTTTTAAGGGTAGGTTGGAAGTCCAGCAGCCAGACAGGGTTTAGGAACAGCTAGACATGCATTGGGGATGGAGGCTTGAGAAGATGACCTCTTAGCATTCCTTAGAGCAATATTTTTTCTAAGTGTGTCACAGTGCTGCTGCTCAGGAAACATGAGAAGTGTTGCATCCCACTCAGAAATATCCTACACAGATGCCTAGAGCTCTGCAGGCCCTCGAGGGAACATGAGCAGAAGAGCATCCCTGTGAAATAACAGAAAGGGCTGCTAATAAAAACAGTTGCTACTCTGCCTGTAGAAAGTCACAGGATCATAGAATGGTTTGGGTTGGAAAGGGCCTTAAAGATCGTTAAATTCCACCCCTCCCTGCTATGGACAGGGATGCCTTCCACTAGAGCAGGTCACTTCAAGATCCATCCAACCTGGATTTGAACACTGTCAGGGATGGGGCAGCTGCAGCTTCTCTGGGCAACCTGTGCCACAGCCTTATCACCCTTACAGTAAAGAGCTTCCTCCAATACCTAAAGGGGCCTACAAGAAATCTGGAGAGGAACCTTTTACAACAGCATGTGGTGACAGGGCAAGGGGGAGCGGCTTTAAACTGAAAGAGGGTAGATTTAGATTAAATGTTAGGAAGAAATTCTTTACTATGAGGGATAGTGAGGAATGATTGCTTTCCACCCGGCTTCTATTGCATTTACTAAGAGTCAACACGCTAACATCAGCCTTTATCACTGGGTTCCTCTGATATCAAAATTGCCTCTTTTTTGTGGTTTTCTTTGGAGGGTATTTGATCCTTGGCTTAGGCCAGAGGTGTCCCAAACAATTCATCCATATTGTCCTCCAGTCACCCTGTTTGTCTTATCCTGCCCTCCCATGTAAAGCAGAGGTCATGCCACCCCTTCTGCTGGTAAAACTCATGTTCCTCAGGCACCATCCTCATTCCAGCATTGACACTCCTCACTCCTAACCCACCTTCCTCATAGGCACAACCACAACCAGTGACTGCACAAAGCAAATTCCCCCGTCAGAGCAGTAACATAAAAAGCATTTGTGTGAGAAACAATATGAAAGACTGAGCAGTCTCTCCAGGTGGTGGTTTGTACTTTGGTGTTCTTGTCCTCATAGGGTTAAATGCCTGGGAAAAAAAAAATCTATTGCTGCAGCTACTGACAAATGATTAATAGTCATTTCCCCAGTGCTCCTCACAATGGTGTTTTGAAAGAGAGATAATGAAAATTCTCCATTAGCTTAAGTGCTGGGGCTGCTCTTATGGGATCTGAAGAACCATTGGTCAACTCAGCCTCGGCAAAGACATGCTCTCTGTAAAGAAACTCACGAAAGAAAGCTTGAAGACAAGTAAGAGTAACCTATTCAGCACTAAATGCAAGCCGTGTCATTATTTTTAGGTCTAGTTTGGCATTCTTGATTATAATCTTCTAATATTATAAGCTTGTGCAATTCTTTAGGTTTGGGGGGAGGGGTGGGAAGGAGGAGGGCTATAAGTAGACTACTTAGCAAAACTGCGGTTTTCTGGTTTCATCAACATGGAATTACATGCAAACTGAGGGTTGGGTGGAATTTTCCTCACATTCCCCTCCCTCTGCATGCATTCTTTTGCTGCAAAAGAGGGAAAAGGTTTTGAAAATGTCTATATTTTGGAAATGGCATTTTTAAAATTAAACATTTCAGATTTCCAGGAGCGTGTAAGTAACTGAACGCTAGTTGAGATTTAATACTGGTTTTTTGGGGGGGAGGGAGAAGGCTGGGGGTGAGGGACGAGATTTCTTTTATAATCCCTTTCACAAGTGCCCTCACATTTCAGGACCTTTGGAATTTAGAATACATTGGAAGTCTGGGGTATAATTATGTAAATTCCACACATAACTGATCCAATTCTTTTTTGTTGGCTGAGATTAACACCAGAATTCTTCCTTCATGAATTGTAAGAAACAGCGGCAGTAAGAATCAGTGTTCTGAAGACAGATGTTGTGGGATCTTCAACCACAGATGTTGTGGGATGTTCTAACTTGTATATAGACAGATGCGTTAGAATACAGGGTAAATGCAAGTTATTGTCCCCTTTCCCACTGTCTGAGTGCCCTATCTATGAAGTTTAGTGAGTTGGATATTCTGGTTTATTCTCTGGCCCCATAAACATTGAAGTACTCACATGAATTGGAACAGCTTCACCAGGACACAGGAGAAAAATCCACCCCCATTTCTGACATTGAAAACGTTTCTTAAGGATGTGGTTGACCTACACTGAAACTGCGTTCTGGCTCAAACAGAAAGGAGTCTTGAGCTCAGGTTTCCTCACTCAAAGCCATGGCCATCCTTGTCATATCAGGGCAACCTGTTCTTACATGATGTATGTTTAAATTACATTTCTAAATGTTATTTCCATGACTCCACGACTTCATAGTATTTAACCTAAGACTGGAGGGATGTGAGTGCTGATCTTTACACCAGGGAATTCTTAGTTTATTAATAATTATGCATTTACCCAGTTATGTGTAAATAGTGACAAATACCCAGTTACTGGGTAAATTGCACAAACATGCCTTAGTGCAAAAAAACATAACTGAAGACTTCTCTACTTCTCTTTATGTTAATGATGTGACTATTTAGCAATAAAATCATCCTTATTTTCATGCTGTAAGATTTTGATCCTATTAAGCTTCAGTGCTCTCCTATAGAGAGATACACATCTGCAGGGAGCAATGGAAAGTAGTTTTCATAACTGAGCTTGTAGTCTGCTAGTTGGAGCAGTTGACTGTAAAGGGGAAAAGGCAGACTGGATCCCTCTCAGGCATATCCTTTCGGCCCCACCCCCACCCCCACCGCCCCCGAGTAATAGATCTATGCAGAAAGCAGTTGCTTAAGTGAAAGCTATTCATAGATCCAGAAAGAAATAGTGACTGCTGCTGAATTTTATATAGGATGCAATTCTGATGATGTTCATAGGCATGATAGGCTCTTCATTCACTATAATGATGGGACAAAGGGTAACAGGTTAAAATTTAAACAGGGGAAGTTTAGATTGAATATAAGGAAGAAGTTCTTTACTGTAGGGGTGGTGAGGCACTGGAACAGGTTGCCCAGGGAAGTTGTGAATGCTCCATCCCTAGTGGCGTTCAAGACCAGGTTGGACAGAGCCTTGGGTGACATGTTTTAGTGCGAGGTGTCCCTGTCCATGGCAGGGGGGTTAGAACTAAATGATCTTAAGGTCCTTTCCAACCCTAACTATTATGTGATCTATGATCTATGATCTGTAACAACATGGTCTGCAAATCTTGATAAACCAAGAGTCTTACAGAAGTCAAGCTAAGGATTTTTTGTATCACTTCTAAGTCAATGCCATTGCTGTACTATTGTTTAGATTTAATTTTACCTAGGCACTTGGCTTGACTTACTTTCGTCTAGCCCATGGCAGTTGGGTCTCTACCATTTTTTGGTAGAAATAAAGTTGGCTTCTGCAGCTTTCCTAACTACCTTTCCACATCACTTTGACAAGCTGTTCCACTTTACTGCTGTCTACAACCCAACACAGCTCATATTTCCCCCTCAGCACACTTTATACAACAGGCTCCAACTCAATGAGATGACTGGGAGATTTCGGTATCAAGGCTTACCAAGTCTAGCAAATAGAGATAATCAGGAGAAAGGACTGGCATTTTAAACAGTCACTGAAATGACAAGAGAGAAGCTCCATGTGTTTGGACTTCTTATGGAAGTCAAGATGATCACCCTAAAGACTGCCCTCACACAAGACATCTGTTTCTAGACATCATGCTCTCCCTATAATCAAATGAGATAAAGGCCTAAACATAGTTGCCTACTACCATTGTAGGTGTCTCAGGACAGGCTGGCATGTGTATTGTAGGTCCTATGGAACACACATCCTGCTGAACTGTCACCTGGAGGCCAAGAAGGTTTGCTTAGGTTATCTTCAATTGTGAGACATCTATTGTGCTCAGTTACACTCAAACTGTAGAAAACTGATGGCCATTCTTCTCTCTTGACAGTAAAGTCAATCTATTCCTCAGACTTAGATGCGGACCCCTGTCCTGTAGAAGTGAACCTCTTATAGATGAATTCCACCCAATATATGGGTTGCCAAGAAAAATACAACAGTTAGATCTCTCTCTCTTTACAATTGTTAGATTACATGCTAAGAAGCCAAGAAAAAGTAACAATCCAAAATCAAAACAGGATAGTTAACCAGCTTCTGTCTGATCTATCCCATATGCCATCAGGAAGAAAATACACTGCTTAAGAGTGCTTGTGTTTGCCTATAGTAATGAGAACAAGATGTCTGATAGGTTTCAAACATATAAAGTATTTGGATGACATTTCAAACAGTATAATGCCACACTGTTAGGCAAGACAAAACTGAAACCGTTTATGTACTTTAGAACACACTTTTAATATGAAAAGGCTCTTTTGAAACTCTTTTTGCAGTGCTTTTAAGAAAGCTCCATTAAAAGAAAGGTGCCACTCTGCTGGATGGAAGGTCATGTTTTCATGCTGAGTCAAAAGCAAACTTCACAGACCTTGCTACCAGGCAGTCAGATTTTTTGCTTCAACAGAGACAGACATAAATGTATAGCAAGTATCTCATGGTTAGATAGTATCTCAGAAAGAGGCATGAAAGAAAAGGTGTAGAGGAAGAAGAAGTATCAGAAAGTATATATAATTGTGGAATCGCTTCCACCGTCTGAATGGCTGCTCATATTATGCAGGCTGACAAGCAACAATTTTTCAGTTTTTCAATATCTATATCTCATTTATCATCTTCTGTCAGCACTCTACTATAAATCTAAAGAGCATCAAAAAGTAAAAGGCCAAACATGAGAGCAGATATACAACTTCACCATGTTGTATAGCAATAAGAGAGTATTTTTAATTTAACCTTTCCTACTCTGTTCTGATTTTACACTTTGTCATATATTAAACCAAGCAGTTCAACCCAAAGGAACTGATCTTGGCCTTTATTATTACAAAGATCACACATAAAAGATGCTAGAACTGCTAATCCAGTCGAAATGTAGCTTGCAGCTACTCACAGAGGGGGTAAGAGTTATATCTCCCAGTTCTTTGTTTCCTATTTCAGAAATTTTCAGCCCAGCTTGTACCAATACCTCTTCAGAAAGTGGGATGCTAATTAAGAAAGCTCTTCCTTCTCGCTGCTATGTATCCAATGCAACGCATGCTCCCAGTAATTTGAACACACCGCCCTTTACCAGCACAATGTGAGTCAAGGACTGTGATTTCTCTTTCCTTAGGGACTAGTAAGATTCCCCAGACTGAACAGACTGACATTCAGACTGATAACATCTACTCTATTTTGCCTGTTTTAAATAATTAACCACTCAATACTACTCTTTATGGGGGAAGAAATCATACACTGATTCATTCACTGCTAGAGCTTCCAAATTACCTTAAAATGTTCCCCGAATCTAACATTTGGTGGAACACGGACTCTCAAATGCTTGCATGCCAGGACTCCACGCATAATTGTTTTCAATTAATCCTCTTTTTGACAGTCAATTAGTTTTTCCAGGGCTTTGTAGATTCTTGGTGCTAGAAGTTGGCAAATGTCCTTGGGACAGGTACCTGGTATTTCTCCAACACACAATGAGGACTAACTACAGGATGTGGTGTACAGTGTGGAAGTAAAGAGCAAATAAAGCTAAACTTGAACTCACCCATTTTCCAGCACCTGACCTGACCTGAAAGTAGAAGCAATTTTTGTTGCCTCACTATACATCATTTCTATGTGCTTGTTGCTGTGCAATTACCTGTGTCTAAGTTTTCAATGAAAACAGAGTCATTGTGAGAACATGCCCAAAAGTGAACTTATCCTCTAACATGCATCAGCTTGTCTTTGTAAAAAGCCACATCTCTTTCCCACTTGACACAATAATAAGTGGTCAAGTAAGGGATAAATATGACTGTTGTTGGTTATGCCAGTGAGTCTCTTAAACTCAACTGGTGGACCTTAGTATTTCTAGCAGTGGCCTGAAAGTCTTTCGTTTTGTAAGCATAAATTAACAAAAGAGGAATCCAGAGGCGTGTCTGAAGCCCAAACTTCCCTTACTGTTTTCTCTACTTCTCTTAATTTTATATGTGTGTGTGTATATATATATAGACAGATTAGCCTTATAGATAGTAAGCCATGCAAAAGGATCTCTTCATACCAATATGTTGCTTGGATAGCTTTCTTGCTACAGATTTCATTGTTATACGTGCCAATGCCAATTCCTAATCCTCCAAGGAGTAGTCTGGTTCCTGAAGTTTTTATCATGTGTATCCTTTAGACTCTAACTCCAGACTGCAGTTCTCCAAGACTACATACTAGATCTTTACACATTATTGTACAACAAATAGTACAGATAGGATTTCATTCATAGAGAGTGCACTTTCATCTTTGAAAGCAATGTAATATATTAACCGATTTTTTATTAAAAAAAAATGAAAAAGATTCGTTTCACTATGGACATAATTTCTGTATTTTTATGGCTAATAAATTACATATGTCTTCCTATGTCATTCAGTGCCTGCACATCACTCTTAAGGAATCCTTTTATTAGTGTCCCAGGTCTTTCTTCTTTCCACCTTCAATTTATGTTCAGGTTTTTTCTCCTTTCAAGGTAAGAATGTGCTCATCACAACCTAGGAAGTTTAAAGGATTAAAGGAAGATTCTTAAAAAAACGTAGGTGGATTGGATCATTGCTTTCTTGAAAATCCTTGTAAACTTAACACTTAAAGTTTGAGGCTCTTGGTTTACAATTTCTTGGTAATGTTAAATGAAGTTACAGGTTCTAAAAGAGAAAGGAAAGAGAGGCAATTCTTATGTGGTCCCTTAATTATCATCAAGTAGAAGGGTTGATTCTGTAGGTGGCACTATGAACAAATGCTTCCACACATCATTGGCTACAGTGCCACACAAGAGACCATCCTTCAGAAGAGGTGAATGGATGGGGTCCTGACAACTCTGTGGGTATAGGTAGTCTCAAAGTACTTGTTGCAAGAAGGGAGATGTTTATACGAGTGCATTTTACAAAGTGAATCAGCTGGTATCCTATGGCAGACATCCAAGGGAATCCAAGCCTCTTGTTCATTTTTTATCGGGTGAACCATAACCTCTCACATTTTCTCAGAGCTGAATATGACAACAAGATACAGATTATACCCCTTTTATTCACTTTTTACATTGTGCAGATACTAACAAAGGAAGATTTATAAACATACAGATATAGAAAAGAAATTAGGTGGTGCAGAAAATAAGTTTCTTTTTCCGGTATCTTCAAGTCACAGTGGCTGCTCTTTGCTATATCTGGAATAGACACTTAAGAGTTATACTCTGTTACCTTGGAGAAGATCAAGAAACAAGCTTTTGCAGGAAAGGTTTCTGATTTCTTTGAGTACTGCTTTTGGTTTCTCTATGACAGGAAGGATCTATAGGGAATATCAAAGGTTACTGGGGCATCTGTCTGAAATAATTCCAGTAGTTGACTTTGGAAAAAAAAGGCAAGAAAGTCAGCGTGGTATGAAAAAGCTAAGATTGCAGGGGAATGTCACCTATTCCCATGCTGTTTGCTTTTCAACAGATTTTTCTAATTTATTTATTTATTTAGCTTCTTGCCTAAGGATGAGGCAGAACCATGGAAGAATTGTGCCTATTTAGTAAAAGAAACTGTTATGTTGTCAGGATTTTGAAGCAAATTCAAATTACCCTGGTATATACTAAACAAGCAGGTATTTTGTAACCAAGCTTGTCAGAGGGAAGGTGCAAGAGTGTCATTTGGACAGACATTTCTTTTTGCAGAGTAATTGTTGGCAGTCATGTGCAAATCAAGGATGTTAGAGGAGTTGGTCCTGTTGCAGGTAAATAAAGAAAAAAAGGTGTATCAAATGCAGCCTGAACTGCTCTTGGCATGTGTCTACTAGAAAAGTGAAGGCAGATTTAGGAGAAGTCAAAACATAGTCACACTGATTTCACCGAGAACTATCACAGAGATTGAAAATTGAAAACTGCTGCTATTCTCCTCAGACAGAGCAAGCATTAAAGAAACCAATGCTCCAGCCATTCTCAAAGGACTCCGTCTTAATCAGCTGCTTAAAACACATTAAAAGTCTACACATGCAGCACTAAAGTCACCAAAACTGAATAATTTTCTTAATTCTTGTCATTTTATGTTGTTGTGTTTTCAGGGGATGTTGTGTGCTCTCCGTGGGACACTTCACACAGAGGCAATCCCCAGAGAAGTGCTGGCATCTGGCTAGGACCAGCAGAGTAGGGTCAGTGAACTTTGGAGACTTGCCATTTAAAGGGCATTTCCTTAGACAAATAAACAGGCTATGGTTCAGGGTAAAATTTGCTAAGGGCTGGCTTTTCACAAAGTACTCACTGGCTGTTCTGTTAGGGAGCTGATCACTTGACAGACAAATTAAAGGAGTCCCCAGCAAATGGTAACTGAGAGGGGCTTCACGTCATCGAGGAAGCTCGAGCAGGAGCTGAGGGATCCACTTTTGCAGAAATGAAGTCATTTTCACTGTGGAAGCAGCTCAGGAGGGAGGAGATGGCCTACAAAAGACACATGTGTGACTTGAAGAAGAAACCATGTGCAGAAATGCATTGTCTTTCCCAGAGGACTCAAGAACGAGGAGGGAATTGGGGCATTGAATTGTGTACAGGTGTTTTACAGCTCAGCCTCGATCTGTACAACTCTGAGTTAAAAGTGGGGCTGTTTGAAAGAGCTTACAAAGCTTGGGCATAGTTTGCTCTTATGCAGCTGTCCCTGGAGAGAAAATTGTAAATTCAGACTTCTCATGGTGCAATCTCTTGGAAAAAAAGTGCATTTAAACTTCTGCCAATCTGAAGAGATGGCTTCAATACAGGTGTCTGTGGCTGCTGGGCTGCAAACCCTCATCTCATGAGAAGGAGAAAGGCAAAAAGCCTATTCTGGGCAAAGAAGCCAAAAGGAGCAGGTGAGCCACAGTCCAATAAAATGAGAAAAAACTACAAATATGGATCCAGTCTGCTGTGACCCAAATGCAGCAGCTGAGGAAGATTTCCCTAGGCACAATGATTTTAAAATGCAAAAAACCCAGCTGATTTCTGAACACCAGTAAGTATATGTTCCTAATGAATCTGGCCCTTATCTCAGTTACCAGTTTTGCAAGGCAATCCACATAATCCATTACTCCTGAGTAATTTTTAACTGGCTGATCATTTGTTATGTGTGCCAATGGATTTTTGGACTCTGTGGTTGACTATATCGGGCAGGTGATGCCAGCCATGCTCTCTGCATGACACAAGGGGAGGAGACCAGTGAATAGTGACTAATGGATACAAAAAGTAAATATTCTTGTTCAAAAATAGGTTTTCTTATTTCCATACAATGTACAAAGGACATATGCAGATATGTTCTTTTAAAGTATGCTACAGCAATTTCTTATGTCTATTTCATGGAAGGGTATAAAGACATAACAGCTGGGACATACTCAATATGCTTAACTACAATAAAACCCCCCCACAGTTATTGTTCTGTTCAATGCAGCTTTATATTAAATAAAAATACAAGAATTTTCACAGGAGGTCAGATCAAAGGTCCTCCAAGGCAGGTCCAACTAACATGGCAGAAATATTGATATCCAGCCAGTGACCCTTATATGCTCTTCTGGCTTTCTGCAGGAACAGGCTGAAGTATTTCTCTTCTGGATGACAAGCGATAAACAAAAGTATCGTTTTTTGCTGCTAATGAGAATTTTTCACTGAAAGTTTTTATTGGAGAAAGAAAAGGGATGCTGAAGGCAATTATCTCTTTGCTTGGAATAACTTTGACTTTTAAATAGATCTGAAGAGCCAGACAGCCCATGAATGATGAGATAAATATTCTGGAATTACTGGACTTGCAAAATAAAACCTGGAACTTTCTGTTCTGCTTTACTGTTAGAAGTGGTCTTAGAAATTTTAGGTGTCAGTGGCTGTTTTCTTGCCATGGGCCATATTCTACAGGTCATTAAATGTCCAATTTTACTGCTTGAAAGGTAAAGAAAGTGCTCAAGAATATTTATTTTTTTTTGCTGTTTAAGAAGAGGATAATACAGCTATACAGACAGCACACTTCATTTAACTATAATGGAAAGAACCTGAAAGTTTTCTTGTACAGAACTTGCAGTGTCTGAAATAAAATAACTTCTTAATTCAGGCCAGTCAGATGCTTACAAGTGATCTCGTTTACAACAGACACACACTCACCTACCACATTCACCTGGTTTTCATAACCAGCCCCAGTGTACACCACAGTTCTAGGGTACACATCACAGGCTGCTTCTAACTAATTAATTCAATACAGACTCCTTTTAGCTTTTCATTGAGAAGACCTTGGGTGAGTCAGAAATGTGAACAGTACTAGAAAACACTTTTCAAAGAGAGACAGGGAATGAGTGTTTCATGTATTGATCTTAACTGTCTAGATTAAAAGATAATTTTCATAGAACTATAAAGGCAAGCAAATCAAATGTTGGCTGGCGCTCAAAGGAAAGTTCTTCCTGCTGAAAGTCTTTTAGTAGCTGGTCATTAGGAGAAAAAATTGCTATCCACAGCTGAAGCCTGCTGCATTTATATTGTATAATCTAAAAATCTGGTCTGCATTCTGTTTCATTTTTCCTAAAACACAGTCCAGCATCCTTAAACTTCAGAGCTCTGTTGCATTATGCAATCAAATTCAACAATTCCAGCTTTTTTAAGCAAAAAGCACACAACACAAATGGTTCATATGTCAGGGTTTGCTGTGATCTGCCTTAGCAGTTCTATCCAAAGGTGTTTATGAGACATGCCAGTGTGCACAACAGACACAATACTTCAATGCATGAAAGGTTTAATCCTGTATGCCGTTGGCCATTTGTTCACTTGTGTTCTTCTATTCTCATCTCTGGAGCAGTTGCCTGTCTCTCAAAGAAATGACCTAACAAAAGATCAAAAAAGATATTTCAAACCCAAGATTAAATAACTATTGGCTAAATTTTGTTCATTCACAGCGCTAAACTACCATTTTACTCCCCAGGGCTACACAGTCACACACAAGAGGAGAATTTAGTGTTAGGCTGTCAGTTATAATTACCATTAATAAGGATTTCTTATCACTAATAATTTCATTAAGTGAGAATATACTTACTATTTTGGGAGGATTTAAGTGCAATTTAATATTGTTGCTGAAAGGTCATATACAAAGCAAATGCTGTTTACGAAATATAACTGACACCCTGTTTGCACATCTCAGATCCTTTAATACAACATTCCTCTGGGTGGGGAAACATTGCCAGATCTGTTTTACAGGAGAAACTTGGTGTTAAAATGGGGATCTTGATTCCAGCTGCATGACAAGGCTTAAAGCACCTCTGGCCACCTGGCTCAGGGATAGAAACCTGGACTGGCCTCTTGAGACTCCTCTGCAGGGAATAAGGAAGAGAGGAAAGCACCTACAACTGGAATTTAGACACTCCATGTCTCCTTTGCAAATGCTAAGGTGTAGTCTGAAACAAATTTAAGTCTGCTGCCTCTCTTCTGGGGTGCCTAAGGGAGCCTGAGGTGCGCTGTCCAAAACAGACTTCTGCTATCCAGTTGTCACCTTTCTGCTGGGTACATGACATTGCCTCATTCCCTGGTTTTAAGCTGAAGGTGATAGAAAAGGCTGGTGGTCAGAGCAATCACCCAGGGAGGGGGAGACAAATTTGAGCTCTTTTGCCAACAGAGTACCCAAACCCTGGGATGACATCAGGGCTGCCACACAATCACTTTTTCAATCCTCTTGATGGCTCTGTCCTCCTGATTGCCTGGGCAGATTTGAAGAATCTAAAAGTAAATTAGCAAAAAGGAGCCTTTGCAGTCCATTAAAGAGGGTAGATGATACAAAGAGAAACCTGTATTTCAAGACCTTATTCTTGAAATGTTTACCTGGTTTCACCTTAAACTATCAGCAAGTGTAATACAAAATTTAATGTTGTGAACAGTCAAGCATCAAGCTCTGTATCTAGCAGCAAGAGATGCAGCTTCATGGTTTCTGAAACACAGGGGATGAGGAGTCAAAGAGCACAAGCTGGAGAGCAGGGTGGTCTTGCTGGGGATGGCAGCAGCGCAGAAAGAAGCAGGCAGAAGCTGGCAGCTCAGGTCACTCCTGTTTGCAGAAATTGCCACTGGAATTATTTTCTCAACTCAAGGATCTGACAAATAATCAGAGATTTTTTTATATAAAATATTAATTAAAATAATTTAAGGGCTAGGGAGAATACTTCACAAAGCTTAAAGCACTCATTGTAGTTCCTGTATCAAAGAGGAGGCGGAGGGTGACCTAACTGCAGGGGTCTTCAGTACTACGTATCTTCATCTTGCACAGAAAAGAATGAGTTGCAGCAGCTAGATACTGATGTCAGATGCATTTAAATTAGAAATAAGGCATACAATTATCAAAGCAAAGATGGTTTACCAACAGAACAGATGATCCTGGAAAATGGTTCTCTCTCCCTTTGTAGTTTCACATGAATATGGCTTTTTGTAACATTATTTGTGGCAAAATGTTAAGTCCTACTGTGATCAAACACAAACTGCTAGGTGCAAAGCAGGGTGATGAGTCCTGCAGTATGCAGAAGGTCATACTCGGTATCGATAGCATTTATTGAACAGCAACTACTGTTAAGTGTATATGTTATTAAATGTACATAAGGAGATAACCCCTTTGTGAACAAACAGCACACAGCAAACGGCACACAGCATTGTGCCCTGCTGTTGAAGTCAGGCTTTCTTGGTATGAAAATCAGAGTGCAGGGAGGCCCTTCCCTTGACTGGGATGTGAGGTGCAGTTCAAGCAGAGGCCAGCGTCCACCACTCTGGAAGCTTAAACATAACCACTGATACTACGAATGTTCATGACACAGTGAATTTGTAGGAGGAGATCTGAGGAGGCCCAGGGCTGATTATTTTTGTGTTTGAATATACCTCTTTGAAAACAAGGAGGAAAACCAAGCAGGTGTTTACACAGGGAATGAGTTCTCCTGTAGAATATTAAGTTCTGCATTCGCTTGTTCAGCTGTCATGTGGAAATGTCCTTTCTGTGGGGTGTGTTATGGTGAGTCAGGATACCTGCTGGCTAATCACAGAAGATGGGCTGACAACAGCACTAGCGGGGAGAAGTGATGCCTGAAAAGGGTAACAGGGTGTGGTGGCTGCAGTCTTCATCAATCCCAGCCTCTTTGTTGATAAGGGCTGTGATACCACAGAGAAAATGATACTGCTGCCTCTTGGGGTTGAGGAGGAGGAACAGGTTGAGGTTCAGGCCCAATGTTATACCACAATGACTCTGGCAGCAACACACGGCCAGAGCAATCTGAAGGATGCTTGAATCCATCCTCCTAGGCACCCATAGCACAGGGTACCCATGCAGCAGCTAAACCCTGAAACAAGTGCTCCTCATAGCAGCTTTCCAGTATCTGAAGGGGGCTTATAAAGATGCTGGGGATGGACTCTTCATTAGGGACTGTAGTTATAGGACAAGGGGTAATGGGTTCAAACTTAAACAGGGGAAGTTCAGGTTAGATATAAGGAAGAAGTTCTTTATTGTGAGGGTGGTGAGGCACTGGAATGGGTTGCCCAAGGAAGTTGTGAATGCTCCATTCCTGGCCCTAACTATTCTATGATTCTATGATTTATTATTGCACATGTTAACAGTGACATCAAAACTGGTGGCAGAAAAAAGAAAACAAAAGATAGAAAAGGAATATCCCATATGGGTGTCTTCACAGCAAAAGCAGCACAAAGAAGCCCACTTTGGAGGGAAATGGTTACCCATGGCTGCCATGTAAGAAATTTGTTTTCCTTTGAGTATTCATAACATATTCTTTGATTCTTACAAACTAAAATAATCAGTACCTCCAGCAGTTGCTAAAATATAATGCAAGCAATCCACATGGGATATGCTGGCTTCTATTTGCGGTGTCTGTTGCTTCTCAGTAAGCAGGAAAGAATAACTCATCATTATAATATTTACACCCTATTTTACAGTCTGTCTTTATGCTGGTTTCCAGAACCATAAAAAATCAAGACAAAACTTCATATCATTACTCTAATTTGCCTTGTTGAGAAATATAATGATGTGTCAACACACTAACACAAATGTAATGCCTGCATTGCATACAAGATAGCTACTTAATGTCACTATCCACAGGGTCTTATACATAGCTTGGAAAGATAACTTTGCATCCGTGCTGGCAGCTGGTAGTTAAAGTTACGTACATGCTTAGTCTCAGGGGCACATTTTCATCCCACGTTGTACTGGATTAATGCAGATAGTACAGACAAGAGTATGATGGATAAAATCTACAGTACATACAGCCAGCTTGCAAAGAAAGGGAGGTATTTTTCCTGTGTGCTCAGAGAAGGAACTAAGGCAGCCAGCTGGTATTAGCCTGCTGCAGGCCGTGCTGTGCCAGGGGATTCTGCTGTGGTGGTTGCAGTGTAACCTTCAGCCAGGACCACATGGGAAGGACGGGAGTGCTGTCAATCAGCTGGGGAGGTCTGTCGGGCAGCACAGCCCATTAGACTTCATTGTGTGTGCAGAACTTCATCTCAGCCAGTGAAGCACAAGGGGTATGGGCCACTTCTTACCTGTTGCAGGTAAACTGAGCTTAAAGAGATTTGAAGCTCCTCTGTGCAAAAGTAAATGAGAAAGACTTATGAAAAGGCTCAAGGAACAGCTACAGAACAGGTTGCCTGCTGTCACAGTTAGGTCAGACTCGAGGCAATGAGAGTCCTATGGAAATGTAAGCAGCTTCTCAGCAAGCAAAGAGAAATAGCAACCACTATCTCCAAATCTTTACAGATCCTGAAAGTATCTGGTTATGGTATTCTCCTGAATGGGCATGCAAAGAGAGTTTACGATGTTTATACTCATCTACATAGAAAGAAACCAAGTGACCCAGTGCACAAAAATCTCTCATTGGATACGAAAGTACCAGCTTGAGTCTCCAAAGAGAAGGAAAACACACTAGTGAGGTCTTGTACAATCTCATGTGTTTTATGTTCTCTGCAGTAGATGTGCCTCACAGCAGCTAATGGCATGGTCATTCATGTCAGACCAGGATGTATCAGCGACCTTACTACCTGTGAGTTCAGCTATACCTGGCACAGACATCTTCCCGTTGCAGCTGAACAGCTCAGGGAGGGATCCTTCACTCTTCCCATTCCCAGTGTCCTGCAGGTCATGGGGGCTGACAGCTGGCCAGCCCTCCTTCAGTCGGCTTCCTTCCAAAGCGTCACCACCTGAGTCTCAGCTGGAATTCTGCAGTTTCTGGCACTTCTGACTTGCCCGGGCAATAGTGCAGATGAGCTGCAGGTCCAAGGTTTTGCCCCCTACCAACACTTTCCATCTGATCTTCTGAGCAGAACGTGTTTTTTGGGGGGTAAATTGATCACGCTGCAGCAGGACAGAAAAAATGCAAAGACAGACCTGCTCGCTACCTGGCAGCTCCCAGCTGGAGTTAGTTAAAATAGCCTGGCTCCAGCATAAGCTGAAACTATCAGTGGCTGATAGACTGCAATTGTCATCAAATCTACAGTCTGTGTTTAGTGGTGGGTTTTTTCCTTTGCAAAGTTCAACCATTGACTGCTATGGAGCAACAAGTGTGACTGAAGTAAGTCCCTGCTCAGCAGCCCTTGGGTTTTTAATTAGGAAAAGAAAAGCTTTTCTGGAATCATTTCCTTTCCTTAAAACCTCTTTTGTCAATGTTATTCTACTGCCTTTCTATCCTATAATAAATCAAATTGGTCACCTGCATTTGGTGCCTGTGCTATCCTTTGCTCAGGTAGTGAGACTGAAAACCTTTTCTGCACCTTGCACAACAAAGTGGATACCAAAGGAAAACAAGCAAACTCTCTCCTGACAGTGCTTTGTGACACCTCTCATTCATGTCTTTGACCCTCACACAAAGCAGACCAAACCCTGTACTCACATAAGCTCATGTAAGTTTGACTACACTTGACACTGTTCTCCAATGCATGATCATGGCTAAGCAATTGTGCTATCCTGGAGGAACTGTTTCTATATCTGTGGCTAGGGGCTTTTTTTCCCAGTCTAATTGCTAAGGCTGCTTTTTTGCCCCAGTGACAAACACCTTGTAAATAGGAAATAGAAGCATTTGTCCTCTTGAAATTGGAGACAGAGGTCGTATTAACTTAACAGATTCTAAATAATGGCCTCAGAAAAGGTGTTAGTTGGAAATTAGTTTCCATTTCCACTGACCTGGGTGAATTTCAAAGTGCTAAGCTCTCCATATGCTCACCCATAGCTTGAGCTATTCAGTCCTCTCTGAGTATTGATATTTGGTCCTAGAATATTTCTGTTTCACACAAACATGTTATCCAGCACCTGCTCAATACAGTGAACTTTTATTCTTGATTCAAATGCTGAATTTTGTAACAAGTTCTGGAAACACTTCAGTCAGAGGGATGAACCTTGTATAACTGCAAATATCTCCCTTTACATGGGTTTGGGTTTTTTTGCCATTTTTCAGGTTTCTTCCTCCTCTTGGCTTTTCTCAAGGCAAGTGTTTCACATCTGGGCCTTGGCAGGTTTGTGGGCTATGCTAGTACAGTAAGGAACACTTTTTCTCCTTGAAATGTAGCAAGCAGGAAAGAAAATACTGCCAACAGCTATGGACCCCCAAAGGAGGCTTAAGTACCATTGTGGGTAATTTTGCCTGGAGAAATTTACTGAGAAGCAAAGGCAATGCCTAAATATCATTTTATTTGTATGTTGCTCATTTGAATAACATCAGAGTAAGCACCCCTTTTACACGAGCTTCTTTGTCTCTGCTGAGACATAGATGGGGGTTTTGGGAGAGTCAGGGGGAGCACCGTGCTGAGGTACACTGTGCAACATTCAGGCACACCAAGGGACCTTTTTCTCTTGGCACAGTATGTAGCAAAACACATCACTATAATCATTATCGGGAAGTGAAGAAGATAGAGCTGCCTCAGCCAGATCTTCAAAATCTGCATCCCCCACAATGGGCTAGTGGGAATCTCACAGCACAGTGTTTTCCTGGAGACTGCTGGTGCTAAGCAGACAGCAGGAGAGCACTTTCTAGGCAGAAAGCTGGGCTGCCGCAGTGTGCTTGATGCTTACGTCCATCAAAGCCTTTCCAGGTTGACATAAGAAGCATATAGATTTGGCAGTTTCCTTCTGTCTGTGAACCCAGTATCTTCAGCTATGCCCGGAAGTTTCACACTCCTTGCCTTTTCCAGTAAATCCTGAGGAACACAGCATATCTTTGTTCCTAGAAAGGTTACCATGTTACCATGCAGGGGGCAAAACCCAACACAGCTGCGCTCATTCTTTGCCACTGCTAGCAGCAGCAATCATCTGCCACTGTAATCTTTCCATTTTTTCCAGATGCAAAAGGAGCCCAATCCTGCAAGACAGCAAAGAGTGTCCTTAGAGGGCTTGAGCACTCCCATTATTCATCTGACTCATCTAGAAGGTTTTTTTTATATTTCACTAGAAATAAAAAGTCGATTACTGTCATTCAGCTGTGAGGATTCTCTCTGATGCTGGTGCAAATAATATGTTCAAACAAGGGCTTTCTCCCATGTAGCCAGATTCACCTCATGAAGAAATCATAATCCTTTGTTACAATGACTGGTCTGCTGCCCTGGTAGCTATAACAATGTGCATTTTACTCATTAACAACAAAAAGCAACCCTCAGTAAAACTCAGAGGAGTAAAAGATGCCGACACTTTTGGAGGAGGAAAAGACATGGCACAGACTCCTGCTCAAAGAGGTCATGCTACTGCAGTTTGAGTCTGGAAGTTAAGGGATGAAATGGACAAAGTCAGAGGAATTAGGAATTTGCCAAATAAGAGGCTTTTTGGAAAAGAGGCTGCTTTTGTGTTGTGTAAATCATCATTATCACTCAGCATAATAATTGTGAGATCAATAGTGCCATAGAAACCAGCAATGGGTGGTGTTCATGCTGCAGCTCATTAAATGCTCTTAAGGTGTGTCCACACCAGTGCTTCATTTCCAGCCAAGAACAAACGCTGCAGCTGCTGCTTTTCCTGTGCTTCGGTTTACGTCATAAAGTGAGTCTCAGTGGATGCGAACTGGATCCAAATAAAGGATCACTGGGCCTTGCCTCTTCTTTCCACCATTCCCAGTGCCAAAAGGACCAACACTGTCTTCTGAGAGCGCCGAGCCCCTAAATGTCCTTAGCCTGCCAATGGGAGCAGAGAAGTGGGACTGCAATCGTATTTCTGCCTCACAGTAACTGGAATTAAAGGGTACTCCAATAAGCACACAGAGGGTGGGATTTGCCATAGGCCGCAGTAGGGAAAAGTTTCTAAAGCCACTAACAAGTGTACCATGTCTGTATCAGGAGGAAACAAATTACACATTCTTTTTCTGTCCTTGGACTATAGGAGAAACCTACGGACTGTCTCACAGGTGAATATCTAAAACTAGGCCAGATAATTTCTACCTTTTATGGCCAGACGTGCAGAGACCTGCAGACAAACTGACTTGCCTTAATATTTAGCCACATCTATGAATAAAATGTTTTTCTGGCAAAGAGCACAGGGACAACCACGGCGACGGAGCCAATGCAGCTGAAGGTGCTCAGGACCCCTGAAAACCTGGAGGTGCCTGAATCACAAGATATGTAATGCCCATAGCAACCTCAGTCCTGACTCAGATATTGCCTAAGAAGGTGTATGGGGTACTGCAGCTGCAGGCTGACCGTAACTGTGAGCTGGAGGTTTCTAGCAGGAACAGGCTTTTTAATGCACTGCAAACAAGTTCTGTCGAATGGAAGGGGCAGATTGATTCACAGCAGTTTTGAAAAGTACGTATTTCATGGTGAAGTTAAGTAAGCACTAACATTGATAGCTGGGCTCTCTCTTGCCTCAAGTCATTAGGCAAAATAGGCTTGATATAAAAAATAGCATTGTAGTTCAGCAGAACCTTTGTGCTACTAGGCAGAATGGAAGCTTGTGTTAGGAAAATGACTGCCTTTCCAGACTCTCAGTCAGTGCACCCTAGGAATACGCCCTTAGAATTCTTTGTTGGTTAGGATGACATGTTTAAATAGCAGAAAATAAAGTGGGTTTCATTCAAAAAAAGCTGTGAGCATCTGCCATAAACCCTGCCAGCAATGCAGCTCGGCTCAGAAATGGCAAATTTACCTCTGGATGTATTGGACCAATTTTCTCCCCTTTCTGAATGCATTCATTTCCAATGTGTTGCTGCTGGTCCAGGCTCACCTGCCCCACCGCAGATTGCACCCACACGGGTGACTTTGGCTTCCCTCCTGACTGAAGGACCGTGAGGTGAGGGAGGTTTGAGGAGCTGGAGTGGCAGCTGCCAATGAAGCTGCCTGCAGGGGGACAGGGCAGAGCATCTTTTCTGCCGTGAACAGCATTCACACGGTTGAGTGTATCAGACAGTCATTTATTTTTCACCTCTTGCAACAGGCTGTCACGTACTTGGTTCAAGGTCACCGGTGTCCCTCTCCACCTGATTCTTCTCATCAGAGGAGAGAGCTGAGAAATTCTGCTGTGATTAATAACTGCATCTATCCCCCTGGGCTTAGTTTTTCCCTCCATTTTTAATTTTACATTCTGCTTACCAGCTGTTCTTGTTCATTAAAAAAACAAACCTTCTCTAGTTCTCATTAGCACCATATGTCTTCTGGTCATTTGAGAAATGAATGCAAAATATATTTAAAGTATTAGTCAAATCATGATAGGCAAAAAGATTGAAAGCTAAGGCTGAGAAGATGCAGATGAGACTGTACCTTCTCACTGCTACTCATGCTGTCCACAGCTAAACCCAAACCAACATCCCACCACAGTCCTCCCTCCTTGTTCCATTAGCGCCTCCACAGCTGCAATGAAATCACAGCAATGTCTCTGGCTCTCACCTATTCGCCAGCAGAGATTCTTTTCTCCTCACTCCTTCTCCAGGCAAGTTATCACTGACCTGAAACCAGCTTTCAAATGTTAGCCCAGAACAAGCGCTAATTGGAGACGGTTGTTTCTAAAACACTTGTAGAGTTTCACAGGGCTGTTATGAACATTATGAACATTCAGTAACCTGCACAGCATAAAACGCAGCAGGCTGCTGTTTAGTGTTTTCCTCCTTACAACCCTCAGTATGTGATGTTTGAAGCACATTTTCTCTGAAATCTCTCAATCATTCCACATCGAAACATAGTTATTTCATTTAATCTGTGAACACAGAAAATCAGGGGGTTTTGGGACATAATAAGGCAAAATGTCTAACCTATTTCTTTTCTCCAAGAGCTTCTGTCATGCAATAAATCCTATTCTAGTATTTATGTATTCAGTCTCCATCCTGACATCCTGATTGGTAAAGGAGAATATAAACAGCGCAGAATTTGGCTTAACGCCTCTGCACTTCTTCTGAGAGTGTGACATGTCATCTGATGTGCATTACCTCCAGCAGCACACAATCCCTTGGCAAAATGAACGTGTCCAGATTTCTTAGCCAATCTATTACCATCAGACTCAGAAGCAACAGAGATGCTAACTGACACTTGTACAGCACTGGCATTGAAATTCATTGTTTAATGCAGATCTGCAAACAGCTATGCTGACAGGAATGGCATTCTATATATTTATATATCAATATATAGAGAAATTTTCACATGAAAATCTATGTATTTCCTCTAGTAATTGAACTTGGATTATGAACATCATTGTTGTCCTTTCTTTGTTTGTTTGTTGTTTTTCCATAGGGAAAAAATAGCAAGCCATTAATACTCTGAGAAGAGATTTCCTGCCCAGAGGATACAGGGAACAGGAACGTCTCTAAGTGGATCTTCCACAGCAGAAAATCTTGTTTAGAGTAATAACAAAAACTTGCAGCTTCTCCTGAGAGGCTGAGCATATGCTGGAGGTGGGTTATTTTCATTTTCCCCTGAAGCACACCTGGAAAAAAATGAAGCGCATGAGTCACTAAAGATAATGCATGAAAATGTTGAAAAGGCAGGAAAAAATCCAATTCTTCTGATCACTCACTCAGCATGCTGCACAGAGGACTTCTTACGATTCATTACAGGAAGTTTAAGCAGTAGATGGATTGCAATAGTTTATAGGAGTGGACAAAAACAGTAAGGTAGAAATGGCTTACAGTGGATGCAGCATGATTAATAAGGTGCTCATACTGGGATTGGGGGGAAATACATTATAATATTTGGATTTGATGGTTTATAGCATTAAATCTTCCAAAGGTTCCCACAAAAAGTATTTAATAGCTGGCTTGTGAGGGATATGAGGGAAAGCTCCAAGTGCAAATTGTATTCAGATTATTTCAGACCATACAGTTAATTTCTGAAGTACCTGATTTCTTCTTTATTGTTCTATTAGTCTCAGCGAGGTTTCACTACCCCTGCTCCAGCCCAAGGGTGTGGGTAAAGACCTGACTCCTGACCCCTGCAGCTGCCAATGTGTGCAGGAGCCGGAGCTGTATGGACTTAGATATGTACCAGGCTCCCCCTCAACACTGCACCAAGGCCAGGTTTCCCTGGAGCAGGCCCGGGGAAGCAGCAGGAATCACAGGGCTGTGCTGCACATCCAATCCCTCACCCCTGCTCCTACAAGGAACAAGGATTGTTGTTTACAGGAGGGAGATCAGCTGTACATGATGATGGTAATTGGTTTACTAAAATCAACATATTAAGGCTAAAATTGTGGAGATTTTAATTTGATCTATTTAGGGGGGAATTGATAGATAATTTGAAGAATGTGCTGGATAACTACAGCATCAATAACAGATGTGGTTAACTTATGGCTCTCACTTAGTACTGAGAGATCTGCCTGCCCTCTGTTATTTTCAAAAGTGCACCTGATGGCTCCCCCCTGGGAAAACTGTGGTGCAAAAGGAGTCTGAGTTCTAATTTTTTTGTTTCTCAAATAAGATTTTCAGGCCCAGATTCTCAAGGATGTCTAAGAATGACCAGTTCCCTCCCGGATCAGTGTGGAGGGACTTTACATTTTTGTATAGCCGTGGCTCAGTACTTAATGAGCAGTCTAAGTTCCTAAGCAGTTGTCAATTCAAGTGACTTCCTTTCCCTTCAGCTTCCCTTCCCTTCCCAAAGCATTTCCTACAATACATTTCCTCAGCATTTCCCAAAGCACAAAGTTGTTTGAAAATACAAAGCTTTTGAGACAAACATTTCACACTCCCAGGAGAATGATGGTGTATTTCCAGACAGTCGTCTCAGATAAAATTTTCCATTGAATCTTTGAAAGAGGAAGGGTGATCAGGATAAAATTAGCAGTGAAAGGCACCAAGTGTACCAAAGCAGTAGAAATCTTATATCAGAACCATGATTAAATACCACTATTAGCATGTGTCAACAGATATTACAGGAGTTTGTAGATTAAGCTGGTGCAGCTGTAATTACTGCAGAACTGTTGTGTCTTGAAACGTTCTTTCAAATTGACACAAACCCACTTGGAAATAAGATTCAGTACCAAAACCCTGCATCTCCCATGGGCTGCTATGCTAAGAGGTAGTTTGGGGTCTTTGATAAAAACCACCGTCCTCCCAGGTGGCAAGAGTGAGGATTTAGTGCAGATTTCTGCTGTGTTTCTTACACAATTGCAAGCATCCAAGCAAGACTGCAAGATGCTGTTGTGACTCCATTTGTAAGACACTGATGGAGAGAGGGCATTATCATGTGAAATCATTCACTCTATAATTGATAGGCAGAGTGCTTCTTGGCATTCATACTAATAGACCAGCTCAGCACAACACTGGCAGTTTATTTTCTGACCTTGTGGCTTGGATCACCCAAAATCCTTGGTTGATTTTCTCTAAAAAAATAGCAGAAAACTTAGCTTTACTCCACAGAATGCCAGCATCATTTACATCAGCTGCATGCTAAAAACATATAGTATTCATGTCCCAGGGAATAGCTGTTTACCTCTGATCAGTCTGCCCTATTTGCTTCATCTGCCACTCAAACCATTTCTTGATATGAGCAGGTATTTGGTGGGTGAGTGTTTGTAAAAGGCACATGACGGTGATTTTTACTGGAAAATGGCAGCTCTGACAGCAAGTTTTCCTTCTGAAAAGCTGGACCAGTCTGTCTATTGACACCTCAGTAGGACTCATTTAACTTAATGACTAGATTTTGCATTTCTGTAACTCCTGTAGGGGTCCAGCTCAGTGCGGTGATAGGCAGCGTATCTTATCAGCCTTTTTTCATGTCCCTGTCTTGATTCATATGTCTAAATTAGAGAGTTTCAAAAAACAATCAATCTCTGCTGCAAGACAAAATGAGATCCTAATCCTTTTGGTCATTGATCCAGAGAGTTTAAGCCCCTTAGGGAACAGCAGGTTCCTTCACCTCCCCACAGGTGTCACAGCTACTACATGATATTCTTGTATTCATCCTCAAGCCTAACAATCTGTGCTTGCCCTGAGAGAAGTGTCCTGCTGTTGCTGGGAGCCCGCTTCTTCCCTGACTGCATACTCCAACAGCTACCCATGCCAAGTTCATATTAGCGCCTCATTTTTCTTCACTCAGATTTTCCATCTTCAGCATCCAGCCTTTGGGTCTCATTATACCTTCCTCTGCCCTCAGCTTAAAGAGCCGTTTGCTAACTGACATTTTCTTCCTGGTTTTCCAGGGTATTTTCTTCCTCCTGGTCACAATCAGATGATGAATGCCAGTTTGGAGAGGGCCTTGAGCAATCTCATATCATGGGAGGTGTCTCTGCCCATGGCAGGGGGGCTGGAACTAGATGATCTTAAGGTCCTTTCTAACCCTAACTATTCTGTGATTCTATGATTCTATGATGTTTCATTTCTATTTCCAGTAGTATGAACATACCAAAATCTTTGAAGCTCACCAATTTCAGTGCTTACTCTAAACAGTATGTCCTTTTTCTGGGTCTTTTCTGTGTCTTCAGCAACCTTTCTACTTTTATAAAGGCCATGTTAGGATGCAATGTGTCACTTCCCAAAAGTGACCTCCAGTGACTCAAAAGAAAGCAGGACAGCCTGGCTCAGATGCTTCTAATCACCTGAATCCTTCCCCTGAACCATTCCCAGGTCCTCAATGCGGTCTCCCAATGCCATACATACAGAGAAAAAAATCATTGGCCCATTCTTACTTGTTAACCCCCTTCTTCAGGCTCACAGAAAATGCCTTTTTCCTCAGTGTTTCAGAGGGGGCTGACCCTGCTCCCGTGCTCACTATAACCTTTTCCCAAGTTCCTTCTTTCTAGGGCGCCGTCCCCCAAACTGTGGGTTTGGTGTGAAAACCTTAGCCCCACTCAGCTGACCAGTACTCGAATGTACCACTCATCTCCCTTCTTTTCTTCATAGACAACCCTAATAGCAGTTAAATGCTGGTTGCCTGCAGATCCTCTCTGCTCCTGCTACATCTCAGCCAAGGTTTCTTCACAATGGGACCTTGTGTGAAGAGCCCCAGGCCATTCACCTGCTCAGCAGCATCTACATGACATTGCCTTTCAGCATACTTTACCATCCAGGAGGCAGACAGGACTCCCCACACAGCAAATACTCCCCAGTCCTTCACAAGACTGCTTCAAGCATCCACAGCTACCTCAGCCATGCGAGCTGGCACACATGTCCTGCACAGGACAAGGTAAATCACTCTCTAGATCGCTCTGAATGGCTGCACAGCTCTTAGCTCTGACTAATATTGCACCAGCATCATCTGAAACTTTTCTATTATGAGTGGTTTTAGACTTGCTTTGAGAACACTGGCAACGACATTGTGGCATGCTGGATGCGGCATGGATCCATGGAGCATCCCACCAGACACAGCCCACACCGCAACCACTCCCCATTCCCTGCTGCTCCTTGCAGCCTGCTAGTAAGTTGGTACTTCATCCATTTAACATACCCATTCTTCATGAACACTGTTTAACATTGCTGCAGACAGAATATCGCAGATTCCTGAAATGCTGTATAAGAGTTTGCTATATTCATGCAGGTAACTGATTTTTTGAGCCAAACTTAATTTAAAACAAGATGATGGCCTTTGCTTACTAGGAGAAATTAAACTTTGAGCTGTTAAAGTACACATGTAAGTACATGCTATTTCAATCTGTGGGCAGGGTAATGGCTGGTAAAATACCCGTGACTGAGAAGCAGAGATGTAAAATACAGGCAGAGCATCACAGAATATTTTGATTGCTCCACATATTCATCTCTGATATGGGGCCTTGATGTTCAGTTGATAGCAGGGCTTTTCCTGTTGGCCTCAGTGTACAGGGAGTAGAGCAGGTTGCACAAAAGAAAAGAGCAAAGGTGAAGAGTGACAGCCCTGCAGGTGGGTGACACTGCAGTGGGGCAAGAGAGGAGTCTCCTCGCAGGGCAGCAACGATGTGCAGCAGTCAGAGCTTACTGGAAGAGCAAGAGAGGGGCACGGGCATGGTTGTACTTTCACTGGAGACTGACAACACATACCAAGTGTTAGCACAGTTCTCCCTTGCTAGTGTTTTCAGCTAGAATGACCAGAAGAGAAGCTGGATTTCATTAAAGGGATAAAGGGCTGTGAAGTGCAGCACAGGGCACAGCACTCTGCATACAAATGAGAGGTAAGCCACAGTGCATTTTGAAGAGCTAGGCATAGACCATAGCCTATAAAATCCTTGCTTAGTGCTAATCAGGCCCGATGATGTCCAAATCAGGCTTTTCCATACAATTTCCATTCCTTCAGCCTTTCTGCTCCAGTCATATCTTACAGGCTTATTTCACATCATCACCCTTCTGCAAAGGACCGCAGTATTGGTAGCCAGGCAGTGATAGCGATCTGCAGCATGTCACCACTGATCAGAAGCAGCTGCTGAATTGAACTGATGGTTTCATCAGTTAATGCCCTGTTTGCTTTCGTGTTTCACCCTGGGCACACAGCTCTGTCCTGCATATGTTCCATTTTATTATGTCTTCTTGTCATGACTGTACATTAGTAGCACTGGAGCTTCTTGACGGGGTGGGGACAACACAGCCCAGAATCTTGCATCACTCAGACACCATGTAAAGGGCATGTGGATACACAGAGAGAAATAAAAAGCTGTTGTTTGTTTTTACCGAATATGATAAATCCAACTGAAATACAAAAGAAATAGCACCTAAGGGAGCATATTTCCTGAGAAGAGATGCTAGCGCATACTAAGACTGGCTTTTGAATGGGACAGAATTTACCAGCCTTCTAAATATAGACACATGAAATGACCCTGCAGATACCAGTCATATAAATCATGTTTGTAGCCAATATTCAGTGGAAATTGTTGCAATACTTCCTCAGTATTGTTGAACTAGTGAGCCTAGCAGGATAGCTGCTTGCAGGGGTTATGTGCCATGTAAATCGTCAGTGTCTGTTGAATACTTCATGTTCTCAGATAAACCAAGGCAAACTGATTCAAGACAAGGCAGGGATTTTGAAGCATGCTTTGTTTGACACAGTGTTTGTACATCCTCTTTCAGGATCCCCCATCCCCATCTGGAAGCAAAATAGAGAGGCGCCTCACTGTGGGCTGGGAAGTTGCTGGATGATACTTGCTGCTTCTCTCCCATCAATTTAAACAGCCAGTGTTCACACATTGACAAGGCAGTTCAGCTCATAGGTCACAACTGTGTTCCGGCAGTCAGAGTCACTGATGACAAATGAATCACAGCTGCTGGCATAAGGGATCCAATGCTTCTGTCTTCAAAATGCCAGTGAGTGGGGTGGAGGCAACAACCTGGCAAAATCAACACACCACACAGGTGCTCCTGCAGATAAGCTTGATTTTCAGGAGGGTTTTTCCTCCTTTCCACAACCACATTCTTCTTTCCAGCTATTGTATGCAGAGAGTTTGGAGACTTTTTGCCTTTGCAGTACCTGGGTGAGTATACATGCATTTTACAGCCCCTGTGCTCCATATGGTGACTAATGGCACACAGCAATCATCTTGATAACTCAGGGCTCTGAGGGAGGGAGTAAAGAGGGTACAGGGTGAGTAAGCCAATGGATAGCATATCTCAAACTCCAGCTATGTGCAAATGATTCCTTTTCTATGAGTGCTTAAAAGGACTGGGAATACAGTTAACAGTGTTTCTTTTGTAGGTCACCTGGAGGTGATTTTCAATATCTACAGGAGAAAAATGCTATAGAAAAGCTCTGCTGAATTTGGCACAGGACTTGGTGCCCTGATGGTGATTGACAGAAAGAGCTTAAGGAGTCTACTTAATAGATGTCCAGAGAAAGTATCCAAGCTTCAAAGCTTCCCCAAACTAAGCTTTAATCCATAGTTAGCCCTTATCTCACAGGCAGTCAGAGAGAGGCACTTGGTACCAAATCAAAAGTTGGTCATAAAAGCAATATTCACTTCAAGTCACAACATGGTAAATAGTCATCTAGGCTGCCTGTATATAGATCTGAACATGGCTTTCACAAGGTGTTAAACTTCTAGAGGCTTTTTTCCTTTAATATAAATAGAGATTGAGCTTCTTTGTGCTTGGCATTGCTAAAGAGAAGGAAAGAATACATCCTTAGCACTCTGGAAGTACTTGATATGTGTGCCCCAGTGTCTAGGGGGTTTTGAGGAAGCTGGAAAGTACTGCAGGCAGTGATGGGTCTATTTTGATCTCAGCAGTTGGGACAGTAATCTTTCTTTCTAAGGTGGATCAAGAATTTCCTTTTTCACTTCTGAAGGTCCTGACCAGCACCTCTCACCAGATCTTGAAAGTCCTGTAATGGGAGAGCTGGTGGCATTGCCTCACCTCCAGATGAGATGGGGTGTCACCCAGCTTTGGCCATTTGGATCAGCTGAAGGATGAGATCTGAACTACAGCTTACTCTGATTAATAGCTTTTTCTCAGGAGATAGCTCAAAAACTCACGAGAAAGTCAGTGGCATTTGCATCTCAGTCTGCATGCCTCTCGTCTTCAGCAAGGATTTAAGTGCTGCATATGGAATTTCTTGATGTTTTTTCCTTTCTTTCACATCCCAGGAGGTGGCATGTTCTTGCGGTGATGCTAGAGAAGCACTTTATTTCTGCTGAACTTTCTGTTCCTTGTTTAATTTGGATATCTATTCCACACGACAGTGGCTTGTCTTATTTAATGCTGTGTAGCAGAAATTGAGGTAAAGGTTCATAAGGCCGTGCCCCTGAGACATACTTTTCATCAGACATCTCATAAAGCAGTCACAGTCCTTGGCTGTGGCCTGCACTTACCCGTGTTCAGAGGGGATGCTGGCAGGCAGCACGGTTTCACCAGCCTGATGCATGTCCCTAGGAGCAGCAGAGAGCCTGATGCTCTTTATCAATATCAGTTTGCTGCTGCTCCTTGCAGAATCATTCCCAATGTTGAAATCAAAGACACAGCTTTCAGGGCTAATGCAAACAGGACACTTGTCATGTTTCTATATGAAATATATATATAGTACATCATACTATATGGTGTATTATATATTGTTATGTAATATACTATATAAATTGCATCATTGTACTACTGTTCTTTATTCATCTCTTGAAGCTTAGTCCCTCAAAGGACAATTATAATACAGACTGCATGTTATAAATACCTATGTGAAAAGAGCTTATGCTCTCCTTGGGAAAAGCATGAGTAACCAGGGAGTTTAAATTATAGTTGCCTGTTTTGCCTGCAGAAGGATCCAGCTTTTATGCCATAATTTCTTCCACCGATTTGCTGGATACCATCAAACAAATGACCTCACTCCCATCACTGGTCCATGGTTTCCTGTATTGACTCTAAGCTATTAGAGATCATGATGGTTTCTCACAGTGGGAGTGTCTATAATGGTTCCTTCAAGATACCTGTAACTTATGAAGTTGTAGCCAGCTTAGCTTCATATTACGGAAGTCCAGTGCTACCAGGAGCAAAGCCACAGCAGCAGGAAGCTCACTAGAAGTGGCAAAAACCACTTTAGAAGCTTATGACACCTCAGACATGTTTCACCTCAGCCACCTCCAAAGATGGGCAAACACTTGGCTCTCCAGACTATGCCAAAAAGGAATATTGACTGCTGGGATATTTTGATATGTCCACAGCTAATTGGGCTAAAGCAGACCCAAGCTCAACTTGGGAGCTGCTTTAGGAGAGCTAAAGGAGGGAGCTGCTCCACTTCTAGCACAAAGCAGTAGCTTTGGTATATGTATGACAGTTCAGTGTCCGTGCCAAAAAACTGCTTTGTCTGGGTGAGATATTTGTCAAATTCTGATCTAATGTCAGGATTTCTAATTGTCATTGACATTTTGAATAATCCCATCAATTAAATGATCTGAACATGATCTCAATAGGCATGAAGATGCCATTATGCAGTGGAGGTTGACTCATCACACACATTATGGGACAATGTTTTTCTATGAGTACTTCACCCTTGTGAACTTATTTGTCCTGTCAGTAGGACTGAGGCAATTTTAATTATTATTTTGCAACTGCATTTTATCTTTATATAAAGACAACTTTAAACCCAGGCCAGATAGCTGATGGTGTCTGTTAGTGTTTGCCTATTTTCCTTTCATGGTTATTCCTTCAACTGGAGGCAGGTAATATATTCATATTTATTATATCAAGGAAAAGAGTGATTGATAGCTCACCTACAGCTGTATTAAATGTGGAAAACACTTTTCTTTCTTTTTGCTATGGAGATTTATGTGGTTGTATTTTCTCCAGTGTTTCCTCTGCAATTAATTAGTGAATGACTTGGTTTTTAAAAAGCCTAACTCTTGACTCTGTTGACCGTAAAGGAAAGGAAGCAGATCCTTTCTTGTTCTTTCCCAAGACATCAATAGGAATTTTATGTAAAGAAATATGCTGGAAAGCTGCCATAGGTTGCAAGGTAATGGAATACCTTGATGTAATAATACCAGCATGGACCTTGGAGTACGTTTCTGCTTTGACTTGTTATATGATCAAGGGCTAATGACTTTGACTCAGGCCTTTGGAAACATTCAGATGCCTGTCTTTCACCAACAGAAATACAATGGAGGAAGAAATGTGCGGGTGCTTCATGCCTGCCCATATGTCAGTTTGCAGAGCTTCTGACTATCACGTGCTTGTAAGACAGCACCTAAGGGCTGTCTTTGACAGAGAGTGATTTCTGCATCCAGGCAGGCATGGGGTGGGGACAGGGAAGGGATTCTGTCTGGCAGAGGGCTAGCATCACTGAGCTGATTGGCTTAAATTCATTGATGTCAGTTTTCAACTTTCGTCACTGATAGTCAAAAATGCCTATTGCCTGCCATCAAAAGGCAGTTGTAATGGCAAAACTTTGTATTATTGCCCAGGCTCGATTCCCTTTGTTTTTCATTCCTGCTCCCTTTCTTCCCCATCCAGTAGTATGACTGGCATTAAGGTAATTAATTGCTGGTACTGAATTCTCAGGCTGACCTTTAAAACTATACTTCCATGTAATGAATGTGAAACCAATGAGATGGTTCAGTCATACCCCTCAGAGTTGTTAGATGATTTTGATAGGCAGCCTGGGAATTAGGTAACACTTTCTATGTTTTTACAACCACAATAGACATTTTTCTCTCTCTTTCTCTTTTTAACAGAAATCTATGATTTTACCGCACCTGAATGTCATGTGTGATACATAAACAGGTCATACTGATCAGATAGATTACAACCTGTAGTCTGCATGCACGACCAGCTCTTTCCTCCTGCCTCACCAAGATATTCACAGAAAACACAAACTTCTTTGGATCTGCATGTGAATTCTGGGTTGGATAATAGGGACTAAAATAATGAAGTTCTTGAGCTGTTGCATGTCTAGGACATGTTTTCTTGAGATGATGACTGCTGACATGGGGGTGACATCTCACAGTTACCGTCAACAGCATCACTTTATTTTTGCCAGAACACGTCAGTTGCAGTGACATCCAAATGTTTTCCCCTTTAGCCTTACAAGTAATTCAGAAGCTTTGTAATTATTAACTATAGATTATTCAAATTTAAGCAGGGGAAGTTCAGGACAGATATAAGGGAGAAGTTCTTTACTGTGAGGGTGGTGAGGCTCTGGAACAGGTTGCCCAAAGAAGTGATAAATGCTCCAATCCTCACAGCGTTCAAGGCCAGGTTGGACAGAGTCTTGGGTGACATGGTCTAGTGTGAGGCAACCCTGCCCATAGCAGGGGGTTTGGAACTAGACAATCTTAAGGTCCTTTCCAACCCAAACCATTCTATGGTTCTATGGTTCCTCACTCAGAATAAGAAATGCACATTTTAAGAAATAAGACTGAAGGGAAAGGTATTTTAGGCATTCCAGGATAAGACTACCTATTATTCTTAGCCCCTTCACTTCCCTGTATTTTCTAAGAACCACTGGACTGGCTGCTCAAAAGAATCCTTTCCATCTTTCCAGAAGGAAATGTTTACTTCCAGGCTCAACTTTTATGAGCCAGTCCATTCAGATTGGGAAAATATTCTGAATTCACATGATCATACTTCCAGTTCCTTTAGATTGGTATTGATAGGTATTGGCTACTGATAGGTATTACAGAATTTTTGAATGCACTGAACTGAGGTTAGTTTGTGTGCTTTAGGGTTGCTTAAAGTAATATTTAAAATATTGTAACTATTTTTAAAATTCAAAGTCAAGAGAAATCAGTTCTACATAGTGCTTATGACTTTATATCCAGACTAATAAATCACAGAGCTACTTGAAGGAGTTAAATTTCTATTGACAATAAAAGGAACAATAATAACAGACTGTGTATACCTACAAGGTAACAATATGCATAGAAAACAATATACATATGTTGTGGTTTAAGCTTAGTTGTAAATTAGAAAAGCATGTAGCCTGCTTGTTTTCCCCCCACAACCTCTCCTTCCCCCCCCCCCATCCCTCCGGGATGGGGAGGAGAATCGAAAGAATGCAACTCCCACGGGTTGAGATAAGAACAGTCCAGTAACTAAGGTATAAC